>JAYMFT010228903.1:0-25000 GCA_038088735.1 Panulirus argus
ACGGGACCGCCAGCGCACGTTGTGAAGCGGGGGCGCACGGAACTACCAGCGCACGTTCTCATGCACGAGCGCACGGACCTACCAGCGCACGTTGCCACGCACACTAGGCATCACTTTACGCCACGTCTGTACAGAATGTTGCAGTTATGCATGATGCCCGGGAATGCTGGCTGCCTGACGCCTGAATTGTTGCATTGATGATTTCTGGAGTGTTGCCTGCCGGCCTCACCGGAATATTGTAGACTGTTGTATGACACTTAGTGTTGCATGTATCTGTATGGTGGGTACCAAGTGTTGAGTAGTGTTGCATGACACGTTTTGGAGCTATATAGTGTTGTTGCCTGACGCTTTCCATTGTGTTGTCGGGTGTTGTATGAGGCGTCCCCTGGTGTTGTAAAGTGTTGCATGACGCTTGTGGAGTATTGCAGGGTGTTGTGTGACCAGTCCTGATGATTATTTCTCCATACAGCTTGGTCTCTCTCTCTCTCTCTCTCTCTCTCTCTCTCTCTCTCTCTTTATATATATATATATATATATATATATATATATAATCTTATTATATTTGATCACTGTTTCCCGCGTTAGCGTGGTAGCGCTAGGAAACAGACGAAGAGAGATCCATCCACTCAAATACACACATATAGACATACATGGACATATATGTACATACCAACATATACATATATATATATATACATATACATACACAGGCATATACACATACATATGTACACATTCATACTTGCTCGCCCCACAGGATATAGCCTTGCCACCACCTGCGTCAACGAGGTAGCGCCAGGCAGCAGACTAAATTGGTCACATTCGCTCACATTCTGTCTCTAGCGGTCATGTGTAATGCATCGCAACTACAGTTCCCTATCCACATCCAGGCCCCACAGACCTTTCCATGGTTTAACCCAGACGTTTCACATGACCTGATTTAGTTCATTGAGCATTACAAGTTCTGCACCAGGAGACAAAAATGGAAGAGACACTCACTCACTCAGCGTCGGAGAGAGTTAAAATTAGCAGAACATCGTGAGTTGGGTATTTTCTAGAACCAAGTTGTGTGTGACATGTTTGCTATTTGTTTACGGGACAAATGAGCACAAAATGAATTACTCAGAGAAAGAAAGGTAAATGTGAACTCAATATCTGAAAGGGCTTTAAGCTATGAAGTGTCACACCAACATGTAGAGAGAGATGAAAAATACTGCTCATAAGGAATCGGTCGATAGAAACTTGCTGATGTGCCTAGTCCAGTCATCTATCATATTCTTTTTTCTTCGGAAATAAAGATTGTTACACGTGCAGAAAAGAGAGGCATATCTATGCAAAACATCCAACAAGCAAAAACCATGAGAGTAAAGATGAATATGGAAAGAGAAGAGTTCTTAAGGTAAAGTGGCGTGAACACCGTAGTGAAGAATGTGGCTAGTCAGGAACGGACCCTAACTCTATTGGGTTTGGTGATGTGAGTAATTAAGTCAAATAAGATGCATCAGCGGAAAGAAATGTCAACATGAATCAGAAATTCGGTTAGAAATGTATGATGATTGGAGAGTTATCAGTGGAATTGGATTCTCATATATTTCCGGAGAATACCAGCCAGAAATAGTGTCACGAGTTTAAATTCGTACCTGCTGATGTCAAAGTGAAGATCATTATTGGTGAAAGTGTAGGAATGGTTGATAAATTTTATGTAAATCTTTGCCATAATGACAAGGACAGGAAAGGTTTGCCATTGTACGAGGTGGAAAGTGATGGACCTGCTCTCTTGCGCCGTGAAGAATTGTGGGAAATCCAGGACAACTGGGAAGACATTCGGGTAGTAAACGTAGTTGAGAAGGAAGTAAGTGAACGTTTTAAGCAGTATGAACGATTATCGAATGAAGAAATAGGTGTTAAAGCTGAAGCTGACAGTGAAGATGGATGTTCGGCCCAAAATTTTCAAACTTTGCCTTGTACCTTATGCTCTTAAAAATACAACTGAAGAAGAATCATACAGACCCGCTAATGTTAACGTGCCTAGATAAACAGATCACAGTAACTGGGCTGCTCCTATTGTACCTGTTAGTATATCCTAATGGTAACATAAGAATTTGTCGTGATCATAAGGTAACTTAGTTTTCATTTTGAGATTTCATGTCATGCAGTGCTTAGAGCTGATGAATTGTTTAGCAAGTTAAATGGACAAAAACTTTACTAAACTATACGTTTCTGAGGCATACCAATTAGATAGTGTTGAAAAAAGTTAGAGACAATTTTGAATATAAATACCTATCTATGACTGTATCAGTGTAAGAGATTACCATTTGATATCTCAGCAGCCTCAGCCATTTTTCAGTCTAAAATGGACAAAGTGTTACAAGGGCTAGACATAAGATGGTCTGATTCTTACAGGTAGAAATGATGAAAAGCACATGCTGAATTTGTCATTGGATCTGAAGAGATCGTACGGATGAAAAAGTGAATCTATTCACCCACATTGGCCTCTCTGGATGTAAAAGTTCACACTATTGGAATTCTCAAGGAGGATGAAGCAACACAATCTATAAGAGATGCGCCCCAGCCTCCCACTCAGTCAAGCTATAGTCATTCCAAGTCTGGTAGATCATTACAAGAAACATGCTGCCAGTATGTCTACCTTGTGTGGCCCTCTCAACAGGTTAGTAGGTAACGTTGTGAAACTGGAGCGAGATGGTGAACATGAGGAAGCCTTTAAGGAAGATCAGAACATGCTGACCCCAGACGATAGTGACGATGCTTGGGAGGAATGATTTTACGCAAGCGAGAGGACGACAACGCCCCATTGCACACGGATCTACATCTTTATCAGGAATAGAGTAAAATCATTCCAGACTCGAATGGAAGTGGATATGTAATGTATCTGGATTACATAAATTTCGCTATTATCTGTATGGAAAGAAATTTAACCTCATCGCTGATGATAAACATCTAAGCTTAATTCTAAGGCCTAGGAGAGGAATTCCCACAATGGGTGCTAGCACAATTCAGTGGTGGGCAATGCGTCTCGTGGCACATAACTAAGACAATGAGTATAGGTCATCTAAGAACAATGGTAATGTTGATGAACTGCAAAGACTTCCGCTACTCTGTGAGATCCTTTCTTAGGAGCCAGTGCATTGGACTCAAGAAACCACAGATCTGATGAGCACTCCAGGTAATGAACCGGCTGTTACTGCTAAAGCTATGACGGGGGAAATTCTACATGATCTTTTGTTGGCCAGGGTAACAAACTTCACCACTGACAGCTGGCCAGTGTTGGAAGCTCTGGTTCCCGAAACGTTGCCTCACTTCAACAGGTGGCAATAGCTTACTCTAAAGAAAGATATTTGGTTTGGTTAACCAGAACCATCATATTACAAAGCTTTATTCCCAAGATGGTGAAAGATATCCACTGCCATTACCAAGGAATAGAGAATAAGAACGTTGGCTCGACAGCATGTCTAGTGCCCTGCCTTCGATCTGGACACAGAAGACCTGGTGTCGAGATGTCATCCTTGTCAGGAGATTCAACCAGTAACACCAGCAGCAGGAACATGGAAATGACCTTCGAAGTCATGGCAAAGGCTATACATTGATTTTATTGGTCCGTTTATGGGAGAATACCTGTTGATTGCAATGGAGGCTTACTCTACGTTGCCAGAGGTGCATAAGATGAATGGCATTACCGAAAATCATATTGTTGAGATTATGCGGAACACGTTTCCAGTTACGGAGAATCAGAGGAGGTGGCGTCTGATTCTGGTAGACATTTAGCTCAGAGGAATTCCAGATCTTCCTCAAAAAGTATGATGTAAAACCCATCTCATCCACACCATTTCATTCAAGATTCATTGACGATTGCGAAAGATTCGTTTTTACCTCTGAAGGGGCATGAAAAATAAGTCTTGAAACGACCAGATTGTGTCATTTTTAACGCGTTACAGAACTACACCACATATAAAAAGCGCAGGACAGGACACCTGTACCTACACCTTCTGAAGGGAAGATGAGTGAATACTCGCATACGTGCTTTACACCGAATTCTAAGAGACAGGATTCAAAAGAGGCTATCATAAGGACGAGAAAACAGAGACAGAAGTACAGAGGTGACCCTATATCGGCTACAGACTACCGTTAGCGCAAAGAAACATAGATACAAGAAATGGTTCTGAAGACTTTAGGGCCTGTGACTTATCAAGTGCTGGTAGAATTTGACTGGAGGCGACACATCGACCAGCTCCGAAACCTGGATGGGCATCTTTTGAATAGGGAGAGAGAATAAGGGAGGAGCTTATACCGAAAAATCAAAGTTCTGTGTTCCACCATCTCTCCGCCACAGACAAAAACAAAGTCTGAGGACCAAAGTTTACCCAAAGAAATCCAGATTACTTCCCATATGGATCCAAGATTATCTCGGAAAGCCTTGGAGCGAAAGACAGACACACCACCTGGTCTTTTCACAGGGATTTTACTTCTTTTGTGAGGAGAAGAGGGTTAATATTTTTTTTTTTTGTTAAAAACGTGATTATGTACAGTACAATTATTTTTTGTCATTAATACTTATCATAGACGTCATTACTGTACCACTGTTCTTTCATCAGGGGAAAGTAATATTCATAAAAGGATTTTGTTCTCAATCGTATATTTGCATAATAATATTTCATAAACTGTTGTACCTCAAAGAATGGTGTTCGATATATTCTAAGTTTACTTTTCATAAAAGACGGAAGATTGTTAGATATACGCATCTGGTAGATACATATGCTTATGAATATATCTCTGTAGTGCTTTATATACATCATTAGTGAGTCCTTTATAAGCCCGATCCCTTCCGGTCGCCATGTTTGCAGCCTAGCTAAATATTGTTGATCTGCGCGCCGATGTATCATTCATAGGATAACAGTTCCTATTTGGGAGCAACCACTTCGTGGCTTGATAATGCTAAGTTCTATAATAAGTTCCTTGAATTACTTTCATCTATAATGATTCCTAGAAGTTTGAGATTTCCTTCAGTGTGTATCGCTCTCCCTGTTGTGTCATCAATGTTCTGTTAATTTTTCCATGACTTATCTGTTCAGATTCATTTCCGATAAAGCGCAGTCAGTTCACATACGCCGATTTGTGGATTGTATTCAGTCGTTTCGCATTTTCTTTTTGATGATTTTTTGAAGCAATCATTTCGCTTAAAGTCATCTGCAAAGCACCTGATCATACTTTCTCTTACTTCTCCTTTGTTGTCTGATATCATATCATAAAGAGAACAAAGGCTTTTGTACTCACGATAGAACGCCATCTTCAACAGGCATGATTCCATTCGCTGCTACTTTGAATTTTCTCTTGATTGAAAATTCCTCCTTTCATCATCCTGTGCCTGTGTTACACTAACTGTTTTCTTTCGCTAGTTTTCATGTAGAATACTGTACGTCACTTTGTCAACTGCCACGGTAAAATGCAGGAGTGTCCCATTCAATTTTCTTGTATACATGTAAATATAATGAGCGATTAGTTTGGCTTGAATACTTTTTCCTCTAAAAACCCCATGTTGTTCTTCATTCGCACAGTGCTCCTTGATTAGATGTATTACTGTACTGTCGTCGCTCTTTTTCAAAGAATTTTATTACATGTGAAGTGTAACTGGCTTATACTATCGTACCATTATTTACCTATGTTATATATGCTATTTTTTGAACGTCTGCTACTTTGCTTTCATCCAAACTTTGTATCACCAGTAACAAATTGTTAAATTTTTGCTGTTTTGGTCTTGTTTAGGAGGATATTTGCAAGTTCATCCGGTCCGAGAGCTAAGGTCTCTCGAGGACCATCAGTTGATTTGCTTTTAGTGTTTTCCAATGTTTGCATTTCTACGACTGCACTGTTATCATGTTGGTTAATCAGTTCATAATGAAATTTCTCCTTATAAATCAAACCGAATATTGATTTGTTTTACTCATCACTTTCATATTTCATTGTGATCATTTTCGTAGTTTTCCCAAGTTAGAGGGTTTGATCTCTGATTTCTTAATTTTTGTTTTCTTTATGTTTTCAGATATTAATTTTGGGTTTCTGTTCATGTTTTGTTTACATTTTTCTTCATTCATTTTCAGTTCTCATATTATGGAATATCATTATCTCTTCCTCAGCGTTCATTACTTTCCTATCAAGAATTTTCATTCTCTACTTATTCATCACCGACCTTTTCTTTTTCCATTGTCTTCCATTCATCCCTATTGTTCGTCTTTTGGTATCTTTTCGGTTGGTATTAGTCGACTGATTATTTGTCTTTTCTCATAAACATTTTCGTGGATGCTTATGTGTAACACTCTTTCTCCTCAATGTTCTCTTGTCTATTTTGTTGTGGCAAATACCCATGTCACTTCCCCTGCCTTCATCTTAATTTGTTACATCCCGTTCACTCCACCCTCTCTCTAAGGCTCTTATTCTTTCATCATTTCCATTTCATATCCTCCATTTTCTTCACCTCTTTTAAAGTTTCCCAATTATCTTTCTCTCATTCCTGGAAATCTACCTTTTTTATCTTCCTTCCTACTTTTTGAGGTTCACTTTATTTCTACCACCTTCCAAGACCACATGAATGCCATAGGAACCAGGAAAAGCCATATAATTTCACGGTTTCTCTGGATCTAATCCAGACGAGTCTTTAACATCCGGCTTCACTCATTTTTGTTGCAGATTCTGTAACTTGGTTTGCTGCTTAAGTTTATAACCTCTTGCTCAGTTATTCTGTTCCATCACAAAAAGTTGTTACAAATACAGAGATAAAAATAGTGCCAAGCCCATTCTGTCATCCCAGTGTATCAATATGTAACAATACGGTTCCTGTTTATTCCAGACTTTGTCATGGGTTTCCCAAGGTTAGACTATCTTATACTTCTGCCAAGATCACAGGAGAGCTGTCGTAGTTTACCTGTATTACCGTGCACTGAAACGTCTTCATACTTGAAAAGAATATAATTGGTTTACAAGATTATGATAGCATTCTCAGTTATCCATCAACAAGGAAAACTAGATCACTTTCCTGCGAATGTATTCGTTCAGAATCATAAGTTTATAAAGTTAATGAATTCATTGTTTTCTTTTCTATTGCAAAACGTACATGTTTGCGTACTTTTACTAAAGAACATACAGATTTACAACAGAAAACATGCTCCTATATGAAAACTCTATATGAAAATATTCATAATATAACACTAATTCTTCTACAAGTTGAACCTATACGATTTCCGTTTTCAGTGATCTGGAGCAGCTTATCACTGATCCTAAGTCCTGTTCCAGACAATTACGATCGCTCGTGTATCACTCGACTGACGTTTAACCTCTGATCCCTCGTTCTATGATCGCACAACTCCACCACCATTTCGGTTCACCTTGTCACATTCTTGTGTATGTCTTGCTAACTGCCGCTCATCCTTGTCCTGCTGCTCCCTCTCTCTACATGCCAGTGGCGTGTCTAAGTTATGGAAATTCTCTTTTTGCTTCCTAGGAAAGATTATGTTACATTTCTTCTGCCAAGACTTCCGTCCTTGCCAAGTGTATAGCAGGTATTACTGCTGCAAGGATGGAGACTTATACCCTTTTTCCTCTGAGAGCATCTCTTCATCACATCCATGATTCAATTATTTCTGTTCCCGAGCCATTCGTGAGGGAGATGCGATGAGTCAGCCCCAAAGAGATTTTTCTCCTTTTCACCTGCCATTCAGCTTTCATATCGACATGATATTAATGGTGGATGTCTCTTACCTGTAAGGTGAATCAATCAGCCCTACACGAAGTGTGTTACTCTCTCTTTCTCTTCCACTGCTGGTGTGTTTGCTTTGTGGTCAAAACCATCACACAACTTCTCTCCCTCCACCTTTCCTTCATTTTTCCTTTCGAACTTATATCTATCATGATATATGCATCATTACTACAATATTTTTCTTTTCATAAAATCTAAAATGCTATCCTACCTTCGGGTATAAACAAGGCTTTTAGAAAGAACGATACTTCGCTTTGCCTTTTCAGGGAGTGTATCTCTGAACTTAGGCCTGGGCCTCTCTGTCTGCTCTACTTCGCTAAAGCACTAAAACTTTCCTTCAGCTTGAATACATGTATTGTTAGAGTCCATACGAAACAATGGTGACTGTTCTAATCTCTTCAACACGTGCCCTATCATTTTGACTTCTATAATCTCCACAGTTGAAAATGATCCCACATCTCCCATTTCCATAATCATATCAAATCTCGTAGTCTTCAAATCATGCCCAATGGGCTTCTTCTCCTTGAGTACAACCGCCGCTAACAACTCACTCGCTGGGACACTGCTGGTGCCACGTACACTCGTGGAGGCACTCTTGATCACATCATAACATCCGGGCTAGTGGCATCCCACATCAGGTACTCTTCCATCCCTGCCCTCTTCTCCGACAGTGTTGCCCTCAGCTCGACTATTCCCTCCTTGCTGGAACTTTCCCTCCTCATAATCGTACCCACATTGCCATTCCTTCTAAGTAATGCCCTACGTACGTCTCATACATTTCCAGCCTTCTACCCATATTTGATTCACAGTCACCTGATAACTTATATTCCTCCCTGGTAAACTCTACACATGATTTCCTCAGCCGCTCTGTCACAAGACCCCACATTAAAAGTCGCCCCGAAGCCCATACTTGGAGACGGTCGATCAACGCATCCTCCAAGCGGAGAGGAGGGCGGTGGAAGATGGTCTCTCTTTCCAGAGGCAACTAACATCTGACCATCTGCACCATTACAAGACGTCAAGAGACGATTTAATTGCCCTCCAGCAATGCGTCCATACTAAACCCTGGCGGAAGTTTACAGATAGTATCAACCTTCAGACGAGCGTCGGATCCATGTGGCATCTAATAAACAAGGTTGTCGGGAAAAAGCCCTCCAGCGCTCTCCACCGCAGTCCACCTGAGTACGCACAAGATCTTATCAATATTTGGTCTGACCAACCACAAGCATGCAACCTTCCCGCGCATATCCAGGAGGCACTCTTCCCCCAGCAAAACGTCCGCACTCTCGTCTGATGGCTGAGTTACTGAAAGCTGATGAAGATGATGATATGCTGATAACTGAGGACGAATTGCTTCGTGCTCTCATTAGAAGTAAGGCAACATGTTGCCCCGGGGATGACGGCATTACTTACCCAGTCCTTCGCCTACTCCTAAAAGTCCCTGGCAATCCCCTGCTACAGTTTACAATCTTTGCTTCCGCAAGGAATATGTGCCTAATGTCTGAACCTCCAGCACGATTGTGCCCATTCCGAAACCCGGTACTGACAAATTCAGACCTATTTCCCACACTTTCTGCTTCATCAAGGTGCTCGAACGCATCTTCCTTACCCGTCTCATGTTTCGGCTGGAGGACAAACCCCTCACCCAGACTGTATGGTTTTCTGCCACAAAGCACACACCACTGTCTAATAGACGTCTATACCCGCCTCTCCCCCACCAGTGTTGTATCATTCAACGATCTTAAAAGTCCCTTCGACGCTGCAAACAGAGAGATCATCCTCGATCAGCTGGTGGAATTTGGTGTCCAAGGAAACCTCTTGAGAGGGATACGGAGTTACCTCCGTAACAGAACCTCGAGTGTCCTTTTTAAGGGTGCGTGTAGCTCCTACAAGGACTTCGAACTCGGCACTCCGCAAGGTGGTGCTCTAAGCCCGTTTCGTTTTATTGTCCTTATACACCGCTTACTCTCTCTTCTTCCTGACATTCCCGGAACTATTGTTACCTGTTACGCAGATGATATATGTGTTCACTCCAACTCCCTGGAAGATCTTTAACGCATCCTTCAGTCATTATTTGAGTCATCTTCCACCTGTGGTCTCATCCTCTCTCAATAGAATAATAGCGTCTTCTCGCCCCGCAACCCAAGAACTCTTCCAGAATTCACTAGGAAATAACGTCATCTCCCTGTGCAAGCAATACCTGTACCTGGATGCACCTGTACGGATTACCCCAGTCTTGCCTGTACGACAAAGTGTTTATGCCATCGTTCGAGA
This sequence comes from Panulirus argus, assembly GCA_038088735.1. NCBI lineage: Eukaryota > Metazoa > Arthropoda > Malacostraca > Decapoda > Palinuridae > Panulirus > Panulirus argus. The sequence goes on from JAYMFT010228903.1 coordinate 10,040, forward strand.
CCGAGATCGGCTGCAGCAGCGCTTAATTCCTCTCAAGTGGCTCACCAACAATGTTACCGGAATCTCTATCGCTGTGGCCAGAACTATCTTTTATTGTATTCATACAATCAGTTGTCGATTACCTTCCCCCTGCTCTCAGTCACCTCTTTAAGACATCCACAGAACCCACTGAAAATTTTCAGAAGAAAGTAATGAGATACATCCTGGGCTGTCCTATTTCCATCAGAAGTCAACATGCAAACTGAACTCAATCCGCCTCCCCCTGTCGAGAGAATATACGCCAATGTCTCCTACTTCAGCGTCAAATGCCTTCACTCTCCCCATCTTGCCCCTCATTATTATCGTGGCACTAGAACTTTACTAGACCCCGTTGCACCTCGACCCCCACTTCGGCCCGGCGATCGCACCCTGGTTAATACAGTCAGCTCCATCCTTCAGAGACTTGATATTAATGTTTTCGTGGCAAAAGTTGATCATTCCTCATCCTGCCCACCTCCCTGGAGGATTCCTCATCCTGCAGTCTCCTTTACTCCTACATCCAAAGTTACCTTTCACTCCTCCAGAAACAACTAGCTCTCCAGACCATCGCAAGAATGTCTTCCTCAACTCCTGCCGCGCACCATCTATACGTCGACGTTCCCTGCAAGCAGATGGGAGCGCGGGATGCGCCGTCTACTCACCGATGTGGACCCACCGGAGTGAGGCTGTGCCGGCCGCAGACTACCGAACTCGTCTAGCTCTACCTACTGTGAGCTACAGGGACTCCTGCATACAGTTAGTTTTCTTTCTCAGCGAAGACTGAATGGTTAAGTTATCTGTGACTCTCAGTCTGCCCTTCAAGCTATCTCGTCTCCTAAACCCACATTCCATTGCTTGGTTCAACAAATCTTACGTCACTTAGTTTCAGCTCATGAAAATTCTCTTTTCATACAGTTTTGTGGATTCCTTCACATGTCAGAATTGCAGGTAACGACACTGTTGACCTCCTTGCAAAAAATGCCTGTGGACTGCCTCCACCTGATGATGCTACATCCTCCCTCCTCTAGTGCAAAAGGAAAATATATTCAGCGACTATTCTCCCTACACTCCATCGCAAGAACGTTGAATGGACTCAGTGTGTGTCCATCCAACACTACGACCACGTTCGTCTATCTCCTCCCAAGTATCGTCGTCATGGACTTATAGTTCCCAGGCACAATGTCGTGTCTGCTCGACTTCGACTAGGATATCGACCTGTCTGGCAAGTCTCTGAAGCAGGGGACGTGCCTCACTTCTCCTGCAAATTCCTTATGTGACCGTACCATCAGCCTTGAGTGCCCCTCAGTCAGGGATCTGACTGATATGTGTAATTATCTACTCACAGACAATCCTTCGGATATCCTTCTCGTGCGACATCCACACTTTGGTGGATGTTAACTCCTGTATTATAAACTCCAATATATCTACGTAACTAAACAGCGTGCCCTGCGAGGCATGAGTTCCTCTGTACATAGTGCTAGGCCTTATGGTCCTATTACTAGGTATATCGCCCCTTGGGCGCAATAAATTCATTGAAACAAAAAAGTCATCAATTCTCATCACCAGTATATCTTTCTTGCTCATGTCCCGTCGTCGTTTCTAGAAGAATTTGAGGAAACTATGTTCTGTGTACATTAGCTAAGGTCTGGCACAGGTGGTCTGATTTCCAAACTCACCTTTACCTCCCCACCTTTTTCTCCTGCTTGCTTCACTGTCACCTGAGGTGCTCCTCAGGATTCTGTACTATCTCCTACGCTCTATTCCTTTCATTTTTTTTTCTACCACTCATGAGCGACGTTCTTTCTTTAAGGATTATCCCTATTTACTCAAATGCTGATCATCAAGCTGAGCATTCTTTGAATTCTTTCAGTCTGCTTTGTCATCTGTTGCTCGGTCTACACTTAGTCTTTTCCCATTTGTCTCGAAGAATTCGGATTTGGATATTCTTGCAAAAATGGGCAAAACGTTATAACATATTGATGCGAAACGCTTCTCACACCCAGTTCTTCCTGTTTCTCGGCCTACATTTCTTTCCTACTTTTCCATCTCCTTTGCTAGTTCTGTTGTTTTACTACTCGGTAAAACAGGCGTACCTTGCATCCCCGTAACGTCCGACTCTGAAATCGTTACAGCACACAAATGATCAAGTCAACCTCCAATTAAGTTGCGAGTCTTTTATCAGATGCCGACGTTCCTTAGCATCTGATCAGTTATCCCAGGAATAAAATAAACAGATTTTCTTCGTAAGAAGTTCGGCTGTTAAATGTGACGCAGCTCTAGTTTTCAGTACGTACTCGACAGTTAAATGTAAGACAATACCACTTAACAACCTCACTCTTATCTTCAAATTCGATCGAATTTCCTTAAGCAACAGTGTTGGCATCAAGAAATCTTAAATTCCGCTAGATTCGACTTCAAAAGCTGCTAGATGAAGACTCAAATTCGCCATATTTTAAACATGTCAGCTTAAGAACATGAAATATAATCTATACTTCTATCTCTTGTATTTCTATAATTAATGCTGATAAAATTCGTATATTCGCTAACTGGTAATATTTCGTACCGTAATGTATGTATACACAGAAGCATTTGCATGACATAGCTATCAAAAGATTAGTTCCTCAGAGCGATCCTCCTCTTCCTGGACTTCCTCTCGTCCAGACGTACTGGCCACTGGCGGCTGAAGCAGGTCAGTGACGCTGTAAACATCGTTGGAGCCAATCATTCTCGCAAAGTTTGCTGGGATTTCTTAAAGAAAGCAAGACTTTTCATTCCTTCTTAGTCCAGCACGTATTGCCTGAATTGGTAATTACCAATTTTGTTTCCATTCGGTTTCGTCATTTACTTTTCACAGTGTTCAACTGGCTCAATATTCTCTCCGTTTCAGCATTCGAGTGAGGCAGAACAAGAAGTGACATTACAAATCGTGCTAGTTCCTTGAATGGGTTGGAATCTGATGCATCTCTGTACTTGCTGACTCCACTCCAAAGCAAGACAGTACGAGTAACTTATTTCCATTTCTTGAGAGTAAAATCCTTCCACTGGTTTTCACTGTGGTAGTCCCAGCAGAGATATTAAAGCATCTTTAATACTGTGAAGTGGATTGTTAAGAGAGACTAGGGACGACATCTCAAGAATTTTGACATTGTAAGTTAGTCTTTGTCGAATTTCTTTCACCGAAGTGGTCACAAACTTGATGTGGCAACCCTTTACCTTTTTCTCTTGGTCAGCAGGATCGTCATTTTATGTCGAGAGCTCCACTCCTTTCTCTAAATGACACCCTAAATATGGTTTGGGATCAAGAACATCTTCATTGTTGCCTTCTAGTGGATGAACTTTAAACGATGGCAAGAATACTCGCCTTATCAGCACTGCGATGTCGCTAAGCAATTCTGTTGGATCTGCATCGTTGAATTCAAAGGATTTGTTTACTCTCTGAACGTCTTTTAAAAGGGGCAACAAAAACTTTATGTAGGCCAGGTTGGTGCCGTTATTATACATCGAATATTACTGCTCGGCTGCGAAGCACTTCTCGCAGTGGCAAATAATATCACAAAGAGCCTTCATCTCTCGTCACTGTTTGTCGATTTTTTTCAATAGCTGTTGCATTGTAGTCCGCGAGTTGAACAAGCTTGAACTGTCTTCAGCGGGTCATGACCTTCGTTTGTTGTATTATGCAAATTTTTGTAAACTGCTTGTCTTGAACTTGACCTAAAATGCCAGTTAGATATCTCACTTAATAAAAATCCCAAGTTTCTCGGCAAAGTTTCTGCAGTAGCAGCAGAGACGCAGTGAAAGACACACATACTTTGTTAAGATGAGGTATAGACCTTCAGCTCTCAACTTCTCGTACGCACCTTTGTTAATACCAACCATACTCCAGCACTGTCAGTTCCAGTCCGTCTCAGCTTTTGCAGGTCCAGTCCAACAGAATTGAGCGCGTCCTTCAAAGTAGCCACAATACCATCCGCACTACGTTCCTCATAAGACTCAAAGATTAAGGGAGGGTTACGCAATTTTGTGTTTTGTGCTGTGAAAGTAAGCAACAGCAATGCCCAGGTATTTAGTATCAATGACGTCTGTGGATTCGTTTAACAAAAGACTGTAACGGTTGCTCTCAACGGCTCTCTTAATGTAATCCATAAAATGAGGATACAGAATGTTCTTAACTATACAATTACACTTTGATCACCAGATTTGAAATATTGATTAAATTCTACCGTTAGAGAAATACTTTTTGCACAGACTACTCAGATGGTCACAAGTCAGTAGTGACATGTGCGCAGCAATAGATAATGCCATGCGCATTTCAGTAACTTGTACCTCACAAATTGTCATGGCAAGTTGTAATGGCAGCACAGACTGAATGACAACAGATAATTCTTTTGTATTTGTTTCGTTTTTGGTTAGGGAATGATCCTCAGATCGCTGAATTTAGAAATTAGAACAAATTCGAAAAACTTGTACTGAGATACACTCTCGCCATTGCCTTTCATTTTTTCAGTGATCCACTTCTTCACTGCAGGATCATTGAACCAATCCCTTGCGGAAACGTGTGTACTGAGCCTTAGGCATTGTGAACATGTCTGTCAGTTAATAAAATAATCCAGAATCTAATCGAACTCTCTATGAAGCCAATGCACAAACTATCTCTTCTAAGGACAAAGAGCGACTAAACCTGACACCGTACTGGGAGTCTGAGTCGGTTGCAGTAGAACGGACATTTCTTTTGCATATTCTCTCCTTCTAAGGTCTAACATCGATGAGACCTTAGCTTTTGTCCGATACAGAAGTGAACACAAAGTATTGCTATTTTCATCTCATTTCCATGATATTCACACAACTAACTTGCTGAAAATAGGAAAATCCAAGACCGTATAAGGGGAAAAGGTGAAAAAGCAATGATAATCAAAAGATTCCTAGAGGCTATAGACGTGCCAGGAGGAATTTTTGCAATAAAAGGATGAACTGAATTGGTGGATATTATCAAGACGTAAGGAGACGGCAAGTATTGGTAACATCTGAATTGGAGTTAAGTAGCTAGGAGGCACAAAGAGAAGCAGAGAAACTTTCAGAAAAGTAGGAGATCAGTAAGGGATTTTAACAGAGATGACTAACCAGATGAAGAGAGAAAGTGAAGCAAAGAATACAGTCCGAAAAAAAAAAAAAAAAAAACGGGAGACACCAAATGAGGCAAGAGGACAAAACATCCCCGCCAATACCTAAAGAAAGTTTAGAAACATGATGAAAATGTCAGATTGAAAATAATGTATACAAATACAGATGTACCACTGGAAACTGGTGAAGAGTTGGAATTCAGAGATCCTTTTAGGGAAAATGAACCTGATAAAGTTGGAGTTGCGGAAACAAAACTTAATAGAGAGATTAGATCTGATATGTTCTGTCTAGAGGCAAACACGGCAGCAAGAAAAAAATATATAGAAAAAGAAGGAAGAAGACTTGTCTTCTTAATTAGAGAGCTTTGAGATTTTGGATATACTGAAAGACGGCCTATTCAAGCAATACATAAAGGAAAGGTTTACTTTAGGTAGAAGGAGAAAATTGGTGCTGATAATATATATAATCTATCAAAGAATTTCAAACGAACTAGAACAAATACACAATGATAGTTAAGGAACAAACATGATCGTACATGAAACAGTAAAACAAAGATGGTAAAGTACTAATGATGGGAGACTCATGTTATACAGACTGGGGAAAATGAATCAACATTCAGACGGAGACTTCGTAGTGTATATGTTGGAAAAAAGTTTCTATACCAGCCCCTCAGCGAACACACTAGGATGAGACGGACTGATATCAAGTCGGTAAATACACTGCAAGTGTGTCACTGCTCAGCATGAGGTCCAAATCCTTGGTCACACAAACAGTGGCACGGAAATTAATAAAACCAAATACAATACATGAGTTGTAAAATGTGAGCATATAATGCTTCAGTTTAATTATGTGGTCAGTGAGGAAGTAAAGAGAGCCGAGATGACACCAAACTTTGAGAGGATGTACAGTATAATAGTGGAAAGTACACAAAACTCAACTATTTTCATGGTAACATGATTTGGGAAATGGAATCCAGTAACCAGGAAACAGGGCATTGTGGTGCAAAGTTCTGTGAAATTCTCAATGGAGTAGGAACATGGTTGCCATGAGACTCAGATACCGAGGGAAGGTTAAGAAAGAGGGATTAGCGGTTAAATGAAAGATGTCAAAAAGTAAAGGTACTTCGTGATGTGCCGTGACAACGATTCATGCAACACAATAGCCATCCAGCATACATACGGTTAAAAAAATATGAACGATTAAAGCAGAATAATAAAAGAAAACCAAAGAAAAATTGAAGAGAATAGTGCAGACATAAGGGAGGATAAACAAAAAAATATTCCATAAAATTATCAGGAATAAATTTTCAGTTTAATAATAGCTAATTAGGATAACGGATTCAAAGGGAAGAGATAAAAAGGAATGTGCAAGGATATGCGAGAAACCGATCGAAAAGTTTAAAAGCGTTGTCACAGTGGATGACAGCATAGCACCACCACCAGTGAGATGCAAGGGGGAGGAAATACTTAAAAACTGAAATATCTACAGAAGACTTAAAAAGTTACTAAAGGGTACTGATGACATATTAAGCTCATGCTCTTGAAGAGAGTTCAGTTTTTCCACATGTGCTGGGTGTGTGTGTAGATACACTTGTTACCTCTTGAAATATTGTTCAAGATGCTATTGGAAGAAGAGGTATGGAGCCAAGGGAATGGAAGAGAAAAAGAAGACAGTGAGGAGGTACTGAACAACGGACCGGTCTGCCTGACCATTTTTGTTTTCAGGCGCTGTAAAAGATAAGCAAATGGATTGCTTCCTGTAGAGGAGAAGCTAAGTGAGGGACATCATAGTTCTAGGGAAAGGAAGTCATGCATAACAATCCTTTTAAATTTCGGAGAATAATTCTGCTCTTGACAAAAGAAAAGGCAGTTTGAATTATCTTTATCTAGACTGCCAGAAGGTATCTAACACTGTACCATACAGGAGGCTGGTAAAGAAGCTGGATCTCCAGGCAGGAACAAAGGAGCACTTCTTCAAAGTAGAGGAGACTGCCTAAGTGAAAGGAAAGAAAGGTGGTATGTCGGGGGAAGAATTCACGAAATGGGTTGGGGCTACCAGTGTCTGGCCTCAGGGTTCTGCCCTGAGACCACTGCTCCTCTTGATCTATGTACATGACTTGTCAGAAACATTGGACTCCTTCTGATTATGTTTGCGAATGACGCCAAAGGCATGAGGGAAGTAAGAAGAGAGGAAGATTCCCCTCAGCGTGCAAGGGGACCTACACCAACGCCAATGTTGGTCCGTTACATGACAGCTGAAATCCATCTCTGGTAGATGTAAAGTAACTGAGATGGGTCAGTGTGAAGGAAGGCCTCATGTAATTATCAAACAGCAGGAAATAGGCTGCAGGAATCGGTATGCGAGAAGAACCTGAGAATTGAAATCATCCCTAAACTATCGCCAGTAACCATCAAGAAAATAGGAAACTATCATATGTTTCCAAGGACTGGATACTGCGTTTGAAGCAGCACAAACAACAAACAGACATGTCTAATGGGAAGGAACAAACATGTTACGGGAATTGGGAGAGCATAGTTACAGGGAAACGCTAGAGGCCTTAAACTTTCTCGCCATGGAAGAGAGAAGAGTAAGGGGTGGATTTATCACGAAGATTAATTTTTGATTCAGCTTCATGACGTAGACAGTAAACAGTTCTTCGAAAGATTCAGGGATAGAACAACGATAGGCTAGAATACGAATATAAAGAAATCACTAGCAAGTATATAAATAATTGCTTTTACAGTATACGAATACTGAGTAGATGGGATAACTAAACGAGGAAATAGCAAATGTGTATTGCGTACAGAAATTTAAAAAGATGTATGAAAGTAGAACTGGTTCAAGAGATGGGGCCCAAAGAGTGCTAGCCTCCCCCCCCCCTATGCAATACAGTTAGGTATACATAAACACACACACACACACACACCTGGCTTAAACTGGTGTGTGTTTGTGTGTGTGCGTGAACACAAGAGTGAAAACATGGTACATATGTACAAAGTCAAGAGGCGGGGTAAGCCAAGTGTAAAAACATCTTCCCATATTACACAAAGAGTAATCATACACTCACACACACACACTCACCTCGTTCAGCCCTCGATGGGGTAGGACGTGTGTCAGTGGCGCTATCTGGAATCCTGCACTTTAACATGTCGACCTGAAATCAAGGAATAAAGTATTAAAACTGAAACTGAACACACACTCTCTCTCTCTCTCTCTCTCTCTCTCTCTCTCTCTCTCCCAGCTTCATTCTTGGATTACGCCTGATTGGACGTACTGTCTTCACACAAGAGTGTCTACCTCCAATGAATTTGATTGTGAACGAGATATTAGATACCTTTACCAGGGAACTAGTGAACCGGTGACTCAAGGTTTTTTCGAGAGGCCTATACAGGAGTTGCAGTCACCCCAGTGGACACAACTGTCCACGGCCCTCCTGCCGTAAGAGCTGTGGCCCACCCAGCTGACCGCAGGAACTCCATGACAATTTCCTCGAGGGTCAGGGGAGCGATCGCCCGACCGACGTCCGTCATCACAATCACCGTGTACCAGCCAGCGCTCGTACAGACACAAGAATTGTAATATGCCTTCCACTGAGAATGTCATAAACAACCCATGAACAAGTGCACAGCTAAGCAAGCAAATAGCTCAGTGTTTCCACATTCATGTGTATGTTAACTACTGTATTACAGTAATGCAACCAACGTGAAAATATTCGTCTCTTAATATTCACCACTAAGTACATAATGTATGTCAGCACAGTACTACTGCAGTTCACCTAAATGTATAATGCATAAACCATAATATGCTCTGTAAAACTACCTGTAATATGTAGACAGACTTCACTCATGTGCTTATCCAAAGCTCTTTTGTGATTGATTAGCTGGTTACAATTATGAACCCCAGTTATGTAGTTCCTCAAATATGTATTTTCAACCGAATGGCTGCCTGAATTCAATAAACCGTTCATTTCTCATTCATTTTGTTTGCACAAGCAAGCCAAGATTGACTGAAGTTATTTCTGAAGAGAAATGTATTCAGATCAAACAGTTGTGACGACATACTTAACAAGGAGGCGAAGGGACGAGAGCTTTGTGGAAAATGATAAGGAGAGAGAAAATCATTAGAAAAATAAGGGATAATTCAACTGAGACCACATAGCTTGAGAAATGAGTAAACATTACCAAGAAGAGGATCACAGTTTATTACATTTTAAGAAGGAACTTTAGAAACTAAAGGTTCAATGAAGAAAAAAAATAATAATGAAAAGTGTCATCAGCTGAGAGATGAACATAGTGAATTGGAAGATGTATGGTCATTAATACAGATTCAGACCAGTTGTGGAGATACAAAATTTACATAAAAAGAGCATTTTCTGGGGCTGTTCATCAGAATTATAGTAGGAAGACTGACGCGAAAAGAGAGAGACCTGGAGACACTGAAAAAGAGGTAGACAGGGAATTAATAAAGCGGTAGAAAGAATAACAGGCACTGAAAAAAAAAAAATGGGGAAATATGTGAACTTGCAGGTACAATGTATAAAAAAAGTGCAAAACATACAGGATCAATGTATGTAACCAGAAAAGGGAGATTTTTGAGAAAGCCAAAAACAGGTAGGTTGACGATGCAGCCCTAAAGGATTTAGCATATAAGTCAGCGCATCAAAGGGAGAAAGATTAGTTAAGCAGGAGGCTAGTGGATGTACATCACGGATGGTTATTTGGATAGAAAATCATATTCCAGATGAAGAGGAAATGGGAAGCTGATAAAAAAAGTACTAAAGGCTATGAAGATGTCGGACGCTGTTTTTGTGATTAAAGAAAGCAGAAGAGTTGGTGGATATGATAAAAACATAAGTAGACGGATACTTAAGGTTACGTTCGATTTGGAGTCATCTAACCAAGAGGCAATTTGGCTAGAAAAAAAAACAAAACAGAAGAATAAGGTGGAATTCAGTCGGGCATTTATCAGATAAATTAGACCAAGAGAAGAGAGGGAGAGAAGCAAACATTTCAAGGTGAAAAATGGGAGCCAAAAAGTGGGACAAAAGGACGGAATAATCCAAAAATACCGCACAGATGTCAGGAATATTAAGTGATGAAAATGCAAGTGTAGTTCTCACTTTCTGAAACTGTTGACCATCCTTTTGCTATTACAGTCCTCATTGCCTGATAGAGTTTTTCTATATGTGCTGAAAAAGAGTAAGGTAAGTTTAAAAGTTCGCTGGAGGTAAGTAATGTGCTATGGGAGTGACAGAAGGGATATGTCATACTCCTTTTTAAGAAAGAAGGCCAGGAAGTTGCGATGCAATACAGACTGGTCTGTCTGGCTACTGAGGTCTGTACAATATTACTGGAATAGATAATCAAAAAACCTTGGTATGACAACTTGCGGGTAAGAAATTACCTTCGCGAGAGAACACAGATTCAAGTAGAAGAGATCATGTGCAACGAGAAGTTAATGAGAGTATGTACTGTATTATAAAAAAAAGAACAGGTTGAGTGGAGTGTCTGTATCTGGACTGCTAGAAAACATTTGACACTGTGTCGAATGGAAGGCTGGTAAAGTTGTATCTTCAGGGAAGAACGTCTTCGACGATCGAAAAATTAAGTTTACAGATAGGAACAGAGGACGCACGACAGAGATGCCTTCTCGCAATTGGTTCATGTCACCAGTGGCGTACTGCAGGGTTCAGTCCTAGAATCATTGGTCAGAAAAGCTGGACTCCTACCTGAACATATATGCAGGTCATGAAGATGAAAGTGAAGAAGGTTGCATCAAATACAAGAGGATCTACGCAATCCCCAAAGTTAGTCTGGTACATGTTTGATGACATTTAACCCGATTTAATGCAATTAATAAAGATATGACACAGTGAAATAAGGCCACAGTGCAAATATCATCTGGCACGAAACAAGTACATGAATCCCTTTGTGAGTTGGGCTTGGGAGTCGACATTGTACCTCAGCATCATCAGAGACCCACCCAAGGAGAATTGTAAAGGAGGCACACTCCCTACAAGCAAATATAAAAATTGCAGGCAGTATTAATAATCAGCAAACCTTGCGCATCTTACTTTAGGCCAAATTTAGTACATGCTGCTCAAGTTTGGTCACCGAACATAAAAAGCTCAAAATATTCAGAGGGAATGTCCAGGGGAAGGCAACACAGATGAAACTAGAAATAGGAGGGCTAAAAGCAAGGGAGAGATATCAAAAGCCATGAATTTGTGAAGAGTTCTGAGAAAGACGCAACGATAAAACGGCGAGAGGCCATGTCATGAAATTAGTAAAAAAATTTGCTCAAAGGAAAAGTTGTAAAAAACTTCTATTGTATAAGAGAGGTAAATGAACGGAATGAAATTCGCCCGATGAAACCGTGAATGCTGACGTCATACAGATATCTAAAAAGTTGAACAACAGACACCCACGAGTACATAACCGTACTGCCTCAGTAGGTAATCAGACACGTCTCATGATCCGTCTATTTTGCAATAGCTACACTAGATATATATGTTGATTGTAAGTTTCAAGACTTTCGTACTCGTGTGTCCCTTGGCATAATGAAAAAAAAAAGAGGGAACAGTGAGAGACCGGTCTATGACATATATTCACAGTTCATGAAATTTGAGATGGTCACCAAATTTGAATGATATCGCATTCATGTGAAGGGTTCAGTGTGACAGAATAAGGGTCACCATCTTTGGCTTTTATTTTCTAATATTATTCTGTATAAGTTTATTACCTTTCCCGTGCTAATCCAAGCTTTTCTGCTGCATGCATCTGTTTGCTTTCTCTTCTTTTCCAAGTATTTTCAAGTTATGTGACAGGAATCATGCTATATCCTTACTGTAACATAGAAAAGATTTATTTTCAACAGTATAGACAACGTGCAATTATTGACTCATAAATTTCATAGGGGATTTAGTGACAAAGCTGGTTGTATTAGAGACACCTGAACATATTATTTTGCTGTGTTTCGATATCAAGTCAGATGAACGTAAAACAGAGATGATTAAATCGTTTTTTTTTTCTTTTTTGAAAAATGTATTTACGTCACCCCTCTGGCCTCCAGCAATGGTCACATGCAACCAGCCAAAGCAGTCATATTCATTTTATACCCCAGGAAGCTTGTTTGTTTTTCGTATTAATATTCTTAGATTTCTCTGTTTGCCGTTCATAATAGATTCATATGCACCATGAAAGTTACGTAGGTTCTAGGATATCATTCGGTTCCATCGCTGGTCCAAATGGAACACAGGCCTAATGTTAGCAACTGGATGTTTCCGCTGATTATTCTGAATACACCTTTGAATTCTCTTTTGAGATTTACACTTACTGGAATTGAGCATTTTCCAGGACCGCTCTCTGTTGTTCCTAGTTTTACGACCTGAATGGACGCGGACGTTTTAGTAACTGACTTTTTCCTGTTGTTATTGCCATCTGTGACATCTTTATACCTTTACATTTTGTTATGAAAAATTCTGCATCCAGACACAACGTAAGACCGTTGGTAATAGAGAAGTTTTAGACTGCGTTAGTGTCAGCTGCATGTGTTTTGTGTTTATTCTCCCTTTTAATCATCTCATTTTCCAGAAATCCTTACGACGGTATTAACAAAAACATTTTCTCTCTGTCAGTCGTGACTCCACTAGTATTCTTAAAGTCGTCGCTCTTGTAGTAGGGCGGCTGTAGCCTTGTATAGTTGCAAGCTGCCATAGTTGATGGCTTCAATAATCGCATATTAACAAAGGACAGGGAGTGAGTTCCCATCTTCTAAAATTTCTCCACTCGAAAACAAATCAGTGAATTTTTGTATGCTGTTGGCATTTGCAGTTTTATGACTCAACTTTATCCATTCCTCCCTTAATTTGATGATGTAAAATTATACCAGTATATCTTTTTAAATAATTTCCTTCTTAATTTCTTTTTGTGATCTATTTCCATCTTTCGAAAAACTGTTCACTCATGACATCATCTAACTAGTTTAGAATTTCGAAGTTATGATCATGGCACCCTTACTCTTTTCTTTTCCGGGATGACAAATTTAGATGCTCATCTCGATTCAATCTGGTACCATCTTTGTTTCTCTCTTCTGGACCTTCTCTATCAGTTTTTCTTTTTTTTTTTTGTACTTTAAGTACGGTGACCAAACTTGAGAAGCATACTCCAGTTCTGGCCAAATAACAGCAGTAAATAGTTTCCTGCATATTTCCTGATTCATATACTGAAATGCAATGCTGATATCTGACAGTATGATTTCTTTATAATTCTCCTGCAGCCCTTTAAGGTGGAACCTGGTCAACAGGTCAAATCTAAGTCTCGACTCAAGAGTCTCTACTACGACAGGCAAACGCATTAGGTGGAGGGCAGCCATCGACTCTGAAGCTATTACCGCCTAAGTATAGCGAGGGTAAGGCAAGGCTGCACCGTGAGCCATTACAACATGGATGACAAGTTTCACTCCTTTCGCCGAGTGCGCTGTGTTTTCATTCTGCCTCACCCACATGTGGACTGCTGGCCGTCGGTCAACAACATAAAATCTCACCATCTCACATACTTGGCAACCGGTAACTTATTCGACTGATTCCTTGTATCTCTTGATTTTTCTGCCGTGAACACTAGGCGCTAGTTCTTTCTTCTGGCAAAATCTCGTCTTAAGTATTCTTAACTAAGTACACAGATTCGTGCAGCTTATTTTCTGCTGGATAATAATCGCATCGAGGCTTTCTTTCACTTTATCCCATGTGTTGCGTTTACTCGGATTGAATTTCACCTTCCATGTATCAGACCAACTTTTTGAGTTTGCTTTGGTTCCCTTGTAAGTTGATACAATCCTCCTCTTTCTTTACTTCCAGCAAACATATCGAGTCCAATCCTTCTGGCGAGTCATTTACGCAAAACAAGGGAGGAAATAGTCCCAGGACCAAGCCTTGTGGCACGCCTCTGGTAACCCCTTCAGATTACGAGAAGGATCGTCTAACATGTGTCCTTTGCTTCCTTCCGCTGATGTAATTCATATTCATCGAAGGCTCCGGCTTCTCTACCAAAAATCCCACTTGGTCCAGTGCCAGTTGCCTTTTGGCAATCCGAAAACAAACAATCCATCCATCCAGCTCTTGTCTAGAACGGAGCTCACCCTGTCATAGAGGTGTAATAGCTTTCCTTCGCCCGACCTCCATTCCTTGAATCTGGATGGTCCCATATTAAGGCGGTTCTTCCTCTGCAAACAGTATCCACTGCATTCTAATCATCGCACTCATCAGAGAGCCTAGTCTGTCGTTCAGTTTAACGTCCTGTCTCCTTTCTTAGGCACAAGAATGACACTTGCTTTCTTCCCCTCCCATGCCACTCCACCTTCCTCCACCAACATAAAGAACATTTTAAGCGACCTGTCATGCGTATCTTTACAATTCTTAAACATATGGAGAAAAGTCATCAGGACCATACCCATTATATGGATCAAGGCCGTTTAGCTGTCTGTTCATGTCCTTTCTAGAAACTTTACAGGACCTCTGCCCCATCCCATCTCAGCGGTGTTAAGGCTATAGAAATTTCAGCCGTGAAAAAAATTTCCCAGAGCGTCATTTAGCTTCTTACATAGCTTTACATTATCCGCTACAACTCTTCCACCAAAATCTCCTACCCTAATTTGTTTCTTTACAGCAGACTATTTGCTCATACAGAATTCATCTTAATATACGTATTCCTTTTCTCTCTTAGGTCTCAAATAATGGGTGGCTGTTGTGCCGCAAATATCGCATTCACAGTACATTTCTAAGCTCGCTTTGCTAAAGATATATACCTTTCAACTATACGCATATATATA
>JAYMFT010228904.1:0-10000 GCA_038088735.1 Panulirus argus
CTCTCTCTCTCTCTCTCTCTCTCTCTCTCTCTCTCTCTCTCTCTCTCTCTCTCTCTCTCTCTCTCTCTCTAGTATTTTTATATGACAACAAAAGTACACTCTTAAGTAACTTAGGCTTTGCTTCTGAAAATCTACCTTAAGCCTTCTTACTTGTCAGTATTTCTTAAAAGAACATTTAAGAGGCTCTCATGTGCTCGCCTTCGTTACCCCAGCACTTCCCTTTTTTGAAGTCTGTTCCCTCCTAATGGGAAACCATCATAGTCGTTTCCATTTCTTTTATGTATTGGGTTGACGGTAAATCTGGCTGGTACTGGTACACAGTAAATCATCTACTGACGTTGGATTTCATGTTGATATTCATTTTGCCTACTTTTCAACTTGCAGCTGAGTCTGTGGTTTATGCTACCGGAAATACTAACGAAAACACTATACATTTTTTTCAATTTTTTTACATTGTATTCACTTTTTCACAAATGTTCGGATATATGATTCATTTTAGGGTTGGAGCATTACAGAAAATTCCCTTTTGGGGAAGAAATTGGATTTTATTGTGCAAGATATTGAATTTCTGCTGAATATGGGAGGTTGGCTTTTGTATGTGAAAATCATAATTCTAATGAAAACCTGAGGCTGGGCGTTTGAACTGCACTGGACAGCGTCTGTGGCGAGAAACGAATCGGACGGCAGTTTTCGTAGTCTAAATCCGGCCAGTATTCTCTGCTTGTTGCTTTCTTGTAACTAACCGCTCCTGTTGTATCTTGGATTCCTTACTGACTTTCGATGACGACTGAGGTTCTACAAGCCATTAATTGGTCTCACCTCTCGCCTCATTTACGTTTTGACTTCTCACTTGATCTGCGATTGCTTAATTCCAAGTATCCATCTCAACTGTGCTCATCTCTCATATGACCCTTTTATGGCTTATATCGTGGATGAACTTTCCTCGGGACACATTATTTCAACTGAACTCTCTTCAGACACCACCTCTGAGTTGACCTCTCTCGACCCGACAGCTGACGCGTCTGATAACCCAGACAGCTATTAATCTGTCCATCAGCTTGGCTGACCTTTCCAACCCGGAGGAAATTTCAGCGTCGTCCGCTTTGCCTTCTTATTATGTCAGAACTCACCTTAGGTTGTCGGGGGAAGACGAGGAGCCTGGCGAAAATATTTCCTGGACGTGAAAATATATACATATCTTCTGTGGAGCTTGTCATGAAGGAAATCCTCGTCATTTACTACTATAAGTGATTACATGAAGTGGTAAGGAATTGACTACTACTTTTTTTTTTGTTACTTTTATGATAAAACTGGAGCGGTTTGATTAAATCCAGAGGGATATGCGCTGTGTTTGTGACAGGGTTTTTTTGTACGAGTAATTTCGCTTTGAACAAAACCGCCTTTTGTAAACACTTTTTTTTTAACCTATGGGACAGAAACGCATTCCGAGTTATCCTGTCGGATGTTTCGACTCTCTATGTAGTTGTCCAGGAAGGTTCTGCCCCTGTGACGTATTTCATAAGGAGGCCTGCGTTCCTTTGATATCGTGCAACACCCCCTCGCATCGCCTCCCCAGCAGGTACCACAGCACCCGCGACACAGCTGACCTGAGCCACGTCAGGTGGCGGCCCTTAATCTACGTGTGGGTATTAGGCTGCACCAGAAGCCCCACTGCTGCGGCATCCTTCCCAACTTGCCAAGAGCCTTTCACTCACTTTTCCCGTAATTAGTCCCACCCACCCGGACTTCATACGTACCGTCTCGGACTGAAATTATGTGTGGTCACACATTTTTGTGCTTTCTTGCACAGCCAGGAGTAAAGCATGATTTTATTTTTATTTCTTTTTCTCAGCCCACTTGCATCTTAACCCACCTGCATCTGAGGATCAAAGAAGGTTGTCTGAAATCCGCCAGGCGTTAGCCAAACAGGAGCCCTTGTCTTAAGAACGGCCCAGTCACCCTCTTCCCGTCAAAGGTGGTGTTGCCTCCACTGACCCTCGCGGTGGCGTTGTTGGCACGACAGAGTTTCGCCTCACTCGATCCTGCAGTTGGTGGACGGAGCGAGTCAGCGGGTATTTCAGTATGCCTTCCTGGCCACGGTGATGATTAGTGTTTTTAGAAATGCTGGCCGTTGCTTTCGAGATGTCTGTCTGCAAGCATTCTCTTAATTTCCACCTTGATTTGTCTTTCACTGAAAAAATTATTCCAGATTTTTCCGACAGCGTTATTGAATTTTTTTCCTCTCTCGTTTCGTTTGTTAAGTAAATAGTCGCTGGTTTTAATCTCGCTTGATGGTGTCTCTTATCGCCGAATTTTCAATATTAACCTTCTAGGTTAACGTTTAGATTCTGCACGTATCTCCCTTCTGAGATGCAAGGTAGAAGTGCATAATATCGTAGTGGTTGTTTCATTGACTCGCATTTCACATTTCCGTCTCTTGATTTACAGATCATTATTCAGACCTTTGTTATACGTGATGAAGAAATGTTCCGCCACGGAGATGGTTCGTTGGGACTCGCACACACTGCACATCTTGAGCGTTGTTTGGTCCTCATGTGACTCAGTGTCTCGTCTGTCGTGAGACTCTCACCCTGGTGCAAATCACCATCGCCCTCTTGTTTCCATTACTGTGTGGCCTGAGCAGAACGGCAGACGTTTTGAACGTCATCGTCGCCTGTCCGTCCGTTCATCGTCGTCGTCATCGTCCTTCCTTCCATCCGTCCTTCGTCGTTGTCGTCATCGTCCTGGAGAGTCACAACGTGGTTGAAATGAAAATGAAATGCGTTTGACCTGACCACTGAGTTATGCCTCTTGAATAAAAAAAAAATAATGTTTATTCTGAAACTTAACCTGGCTCATAACTTGAAGAAACTTTTTTATAAAGTTTCCCATGATTCTTCCCATTTTACCCCTTGTTAAGACTTGACTGCCCTAATAATCCGTACCTGCCTCGTTATGACACCCATTATCTAACCACATTACTTCTCTCCGAAGATACTTGATGAAAGTTCCTCGACTTGGCTTTTTTTATATTCATTTTTTTTTCGGAATAGATATCTAATTCCAGTTCATTAATTGTGGATATTTATTAATACAGTCATGATGACGTCACAAGAAAATCGACCTAGGCCCCCGGTTTAGTTCCCGTATGGAACTTGAGTCGCATTTCTTTTTGAGAATTTAAGAGACAGAATATAACAGTGCGGACAGCGTGGTGAGCATGCAAGGCGTTGCCGGCCGGTCGTTGATTTAGAATGGTCTTGAAAGGTTCATGGATTACTGTCTAGCGCCGAAGTGGCGGTCCGTAGTCTCCAGTGTTTGTGTCTCTGAGGGAGTTTGGAAAAGGGCAGAGCGGCGCACACACACACACACACACACACACACACACACACACACGGACCTCAGTCGTGTAGCGGTTAGCGTTACTGACCGTCAAGCATGCCCAGACCGGCTGGGATCAGACCCACGCAGAACAAGCTTTGAGGTCTTAAACAAGTTTGATTTTGACGTTAGTGAACAGTTCTTCAGATGATGCAGAGACAAAAGCACCACAGAGTACAGAGCTTAACATAAGCACGGAATATACTAGAAAGATGTGAAAAAGTACCCGTACAGTATGAGTGGTGGATGAGTGCATCATACTTTAATGGTGAGGTTGTGAATGTTGACAGTACAAAAACATTTTGAGAAAGTTTAAGACATGGAACTCTACGAGTGTGGAACTCCCTCCCCTTACTGCACAAAAAGGTACTCGCACATCGTTTAAACCACTGTTGACCTAGAGGTCATGTCAAGGATTTCGGTATATTTAGTACTAGTCGTAGATAGATTAGCTACACGATGGTTGGCAATTTTCTTTAGATTTAATTCATTATGGGCCATTTATGTTGCTTCGACGTGTGGTGCTTATATCTCCTGTATGGACGAACGCCCAGCAGAGCGGGTATGCAGATTGTACTGTATGTATTATTCTTGAAAAGAGTTCATTGGTACAACAGGATTACAGCGCACACGAGTTTATATATCTTTCCGATTCCAAATTTCCACAGACCACATACATAATGAGTCTACGTGGTCTTAGACTTATTCTTAACACTTCCAGGTGTTAATGATTATTAATGGTGGATGTCGTAGCCTGACGTTAACGGACTTATATTGACCCTGACATCTGATGATAGGCCTAAAGCCCAAACAACTAACCAACCACACTGCCGAATTTAGGCTACTTTTGTTGCGAAAACTGACGATGTCTGCCTGTCTATGCTCAGTTTCTGAGGTACAAAATCGGTGTTCCTTCTGCCATTTTTGTTGTGATCAGAAAGTTCCTCCAAGGCACCAAAGCCTTTAGCTATATAAGAATTATGTCGGATGAATAAGAAGTCTGTTGCACAACGTCTACGCAGCGCTGGTACACTTCCTAGGTGGAAGATTACGCAAGACTGTCTTTTGTACTTGTTGGTATCTACTAATGTTTGATCCTTGAGGTGCATGTTGAGTGTTTGTTTCCTCCTTTATACAGATCTGAATGTCCTTTCAGTCTAGCGTATTGACTTAATTTCTTATTTAACTGTTAAGCAAGTTGAGGACCGGAAGCTGCAGGATGCTTCACGTTAGGTGTGGCACGTTTTGGTTGTAGGGTTGAGTCGGTTTACCTCTCTCTCCCTCTCTCTCTCTCTCTCTCTCTCTCTCTCTCTCTCTCTCTCAGGTAGACACCGGCTAGAAAGGTAGATTAGCAGCACTACTCGCCTGGGTATGAGGAGGGTTAGTGACGGTTGCGCAGTGAGCTACTTCAGTGGCTGTCAAATATCCTTCCTGTGGCTCATATACAGCTTTCTTTTCTTTCTACCTCATCCAAACATGGGCTGTTGGCTTTCTCTGCACAAACACACCATTTCAACCTCACTTACATGATTATCACCAGGTAACACGTAATCCGCGAAGCTCGTTCTTCTTAACTTTATATTTTCCTGCGGTGAGCTGCTTGCAGAGTGACGTCTAGTTGCGTATGGCATGGGATTAATTTACGTGGCAAGGAGTGCCGACCATCGCGTTCGCCGCTTCATCATCTCACAATAAAGTCAGTAAACGTCACAGAAAAATATTAATCAAATAAATCAGTTGAGGAGGTAGCTCGGGAGACTGATAATGAACGTCAGTACCGATGTGTGGTGACTCCGCTCCGTCCTGGAACCTGAGCCAAATATGTCAGATTAACACTCTTATCGTAGCTCGATCAGAATCCCTCGCGAGATGACAAATTTAGTCACCTGTACTATAGCTCAATGCCTCGAAATGCTTATAGAAATATGCAGTTTACTTTACTTCCAGTAGTTAACAGTTTGTAAGCTAACGATATGATTGTGTGGTTATATAGTTATATTGCTATATAGTTTGTGATCCGAAACTTGAGTGAGTTGATAACGCAAGGAAATATGAACGTCCGACTCTGTGAATCTGGCGCCGTTTGCCAACCTGAACTGAGTCCAGATGAAATAACTAGCGGGATATACTATGATCAGAACCTAAGCAGTGGTATAACAGAGCTGGTAATCAGAGGTTAGAGGTAACAAAATAAACACGGACGGACGTGCTCTTGCATTCGTTGGTTCCACCTGCGAACTAGAGCTTCAGGTTTCATAAAGTAGGTTCACCAAGATGGATCAAAATTTACAGTGATATTGCAAGGTTGCTGTTTAGAGGAATGATTTGAGATGTATTGGTGAAAGTATGCCTGAGCCGTATTGAGGGTGGTAGGAGTCAGTAAATTCACCTGGTGCTATGAGCAAATGATAGGGAACTTGCGTTCCGTATGGGATCGAGTTGAGATTCGTTTCAGCTTCATACATGGTATAAAGGTTCATAAGATGATTAATATCACCAACTTTGATCAAAATCCATTTTGACGTATCAGAGCTATAGACTGAAAACATGCGAGGGGGACGTGTCGTTGAAATAACGATCAATCTCTCTGGGTCTGATCTGATCTTGTAATGTTAACAGTCCAACTTTATTTTGGCATACCTAATGGTCGTAAACTGTAAGTGCCATGATACATAGCTCATAACTCTGATCCAGCTTCGAACCCTAAGTTGACGGAAGTTATTAATTCCGACACACAAAAGTTAAGGCGGCACGCGCCTTCGGACTTGTGCTGTTTTGTGGTTCAGTCACCTCCATCTTTGAATTAACTTGAGATCACCGAAACTAATAATCTCGCCATTTATGATAAAGATTGATCGGTATTTAACTAGGCTGATGACAGACGACTGCAGTCCGGGATGTGTGTACTGACGGACGGACGTAAAAGTATATCACTGACATTCGTCAGACCTGAGCAAGGGATCGATGAGGTTAGTAATCTCGCCCACCGGGATCCAAAGTCATCGGGATTTATCACAACCTGTGATCGGGAATGAGAAAAATTCGAGACGTGAAAAAGCAGCATAGGTAAGATGAGTATCGCTGATATGAGTAATGCAACATGAGTGTAAAGTGCTGGTCATGGGTACAAGTGTTTCAAAGGCTTGTGACTGGAATAGAGTCGAAGCACCATGTGGATGTGTACTACATTGACTCTTACAGTCAAGCATACACTACACCATTCTCGTCGGATCGTGCTGTATATATGAATATTCATCTACATCCGAGTGATTAGCTGTTGCTGTGGTGAAACTGACTCCCTGGGAAGGAGACAGACAGACAAACAGCATGATGGCTACGTTTCCCATTCTCGAGTTATTGGGATGAATAAAACTGTGCGATGTCTTTTCAGGAAAAAAATAGACAAAAAATTACATTAGACAGTCGGCACACGTCTAAAATGTTGAAATATGTAACTCACGAGTTACAGAGTGTAACAGCTACATCATGTTTAGTATTTGGATGAGCTCCCACCTTTGTGAGGCAGTGAAGTTCCCCTTTATTGACCTATCGTTCCCGCTACGTTATGATGGCAGCAGCAGACTGCATCCCTCTCCTCCTTACATACACAGTATGCCATCCTCAGGTGCTCTGGATAAAGTGAAATATCGAGGTTGTCGACTGGAGGTCACATGGCCAGCGAAATTGCTGGAACTACATCCGCAGGACGAGTCAGGAGGAAGAAAGAGGTCCTTGAAAGATATTGTAACACTTCGTGTTATCATCATTTTGCTGAGAGACCCGATCATGTTCGGGACTGTTTTACCCAACAAGAATGACATGCGTTGTCTTGTCCCATTTTCCCGAAGACGAAACACAACTGGGAATCATTTAGACTTAAATCAAATCGGAAGATAACCTTATATTACATCCTTATGATACTGCACTAATCCTTAGCTAGATCCTCAAAGAATTATATTTGTATGTACCATTGTGAAGTTCATGATTCCTAATGTACACTGGTTTCACAGAGCGAGAACCATTTTCCAGACGAAACAGTGACGCCATCAGTTCTTTTAAAGTGTGATTTAATAAAGAGAAGGGATCATGTTCAGATTGCTGTAAGCGCATCAGATATCAGTACATAGAACTTTCCTATTGAACACAGTGACCACTGACACAATCATGAACGCCACTGACGTGTAACGACATAAAACAGCAAAAAAAAAAAAAGAAACGATATGTTTTCGATGTACAAAACATACGTAAAATGAAACTGACTAGAATTGTTTATTACAAGTTCAAGTTCAATGATGCTGATGCATATAGGATTAGAATACTGTAGTTCTAAATACGGCAGGAGTGGGTAGTTGCGGCACATGGATATACGTGTGACCGGTTTAAGAAACCGACATATCCTTTCACAGTCATTCACATTACACAGTTTAAGGCTGACAAATTCCCTTGTACTGTGTTATGATCTTAAAACAGATTATAAAGGACAGGCAGACTTCGGTGTATCATCACTTCCTAGCTCCTGACCTCTCGAGGGTGTTGCAGTTCAGAGGAAATTGATGTGAAGATACAAAACCATACAGTATCTTCAGCGAATGGCTTTGCAGTAGTGGGAACAAAGCCATTCAAAGCCAGGCCTTGTAAGGTACGTTCCATTTCACGGTTGGTGTAAGAAAGACGTTAGCTGCAGTCACCTCAGCATCTGCTGTTGAGATTTCAGGATCTCAATTGACCAGGAAGAACTGGATGCACGTAAACATTTGTAGCTGGTGCGTTGCAGCTAATAGGAACCTTTAATTGGTAAAGGCAACAAACACCAGCTGTGATCATAAATACATCGTCTGTTGGTCTAGCCGTGTGAAGCTGTGAAGGTCATGGTTATCACTGACCTGAGTGAGTATGTAAGTGACCCTACCTTCATTGACAACTCGTTCTTAAGGAAGGTATTGTCTAATGTTACTACCTTTCTTGGATATGTTGGGGGCCTTGCTTATCACTGTGACACCTTCTTAGCAGAAATATTTACCGTCAAAAGTAGTTTTTTTTTTAGTAATGATAATAGTGATGATGATATGATTATCATCATTATTTGATAATACTCTTCTCACTGCTATTATTATTATCATTATCATCATTGTTGATGATACTCTTGTCACTACTATTATCATTATTATCATCATTATTAGTATTACCTCTATTGGAACGCTGGAGTATAGTGGAGAACATATACCTGTGTCATATTTATGCCATTTCGAGTCTTAGTTGGAACTAGAGCAAAACGAAGCACCTGTTTGCTCCCACAAAGCATAAGGACTAGGTCCTGCGGCTGTACGAGATATGGCGCGGAGAAATTTCTCGCTCTTCATGATGAGCTTCTCTCCGCCAATAGCCTGCAGAAAGGCAAGTGCATCGGGCAACTCCTGTGTTGGGGGTACGAGTGTCCAAGCGTTGTTGATGATGCCACACCCTTACGACAGGGTTGCTTGACCGGCATAATAAACTAACGTATCCATTCATATATACGTATTTCCTCCCAGTGGAAGACAGGGAGGTTGAGATGTGTGATGAACTTTTGGATTTGTTGGCAGTATGTACATCGCTGATATGAAACCAAAAAACTCTGCCTAGGACTGACTATATTTGTAGCGAGGGACCCAAACGCACCCATAATTTTTTTTTTTCATAAATACAAAAAAAAAATGATTTTGCATGAAATTTTGTAAACTTTAACCTCCTGAAAGAATTATGTACGTACGTACTCGCCTTTTCCACATGAGCCAGGTAGCGTCAGGTTCTAAGCCTTCGAAGAAGAAGAAGAAGAAGAAGAAGAAGAAGAAGAAGAAGAAGATGGAAAGGAAAATTCTTTGCATCTTACTCTTCTTATGTTCATAAGTTTCACAAAGTGGTAATACAAGAGGAGAGGTTTTCAGCAGGACACACACACACATACTGCATTAGGCTATAATTCTATAAGACACCTAGAGCGTGTTACTAAGACCTTTGGGTATGATGACCTAAAGACCAGGCCATCATTCCTAAGGATTTATATCATCATGCTCAGTGATTCCTGCCGGCGTGTTAAAGGGTCATGGTGTCGTGCGGAGTCTGACTTAACATTGTTTATCATACGTCTGATATGACCCTATTATCTTTGGTGTAGTAAAGGTAACCATAAACCTGTTCTCGAGTGTTAGTCTTACGTTAAGAGCTCTTGTTGATGGAGGATCTTCGGTGTCTCTCATTGTTTGTAGATGTATTAAGTTGCGTCGTCGGCCACGTAGAGACAGCAACTTTCACCGTATGTCCATAATTAATCATTCAAGTGGTCTGTAGCAAGAATATTTTTCTGATGATATACAGATAAGTTTATTGACTCATTACTTGTTTTCAGATTGAGGTAATTTTATTGAACATGTTAGAAATCATATTTTCATTAGACTGATTTGTTGATCCTATTCTGTATAAGCATTCATTGTTATTAGAAATCCAGAGCGTTTTCTCAAGAGATTTGATGAGTCTGTCTCTTATCATGTTATGAATTGAAATGTCAGTTGGAAACTACGTTCTGTAAATGATGTATTCATTGGTGACTGAGTGGTAACATTCAAATTTGTAAATGAGCATA
>JAYMFT010228915.1:0-11225 GCA_038088735.1 Panulirus argus
ACAGACAGACAGACACACACACACACACACACACACACACACACACACACACACACACACACACACACACACACACAAGTACAGTACAAAATAATGGGTTTTGGACACGGTGAATAATGTGCAAAATTATGTCATCAAAGAACCTTTTTGCACATTTATTGTCTGTCACCTGTTGTGTCATACACACTATATCGGCAGATGATGTACAGGTGTT
Organism: Panulirus argus; assembly: GCA_038088735.1. NCBI lineage: Eukaryota > Metazoa > Arthropoda > Malacostraca > Decapoda > Palinuridae > Panulirus > Panulirus argus. The sequence continues at coordinate 215 of JAYMFT010228915.1, forward strand.
AACTTACAGGTTTGATCGGGTCATATATCTTACAAAGTGTTAGAGTATTTCTGACATCAGGAAGTTCTGGCCGTTATCATATAATCATCCTATAAACTCGCAGTCATTGTAAAGGATGAACGTGGCTGCGCTGCTTAAAGACTCCTCATTCCTCTCTGATCACATTCTAATACATATATCATCACCCAAAGATGACCGGCCGAAGCTGTGCAGATTAAGAGGGTCCATAAGAGACGGCCTGAAGCTCTGGACGACCGGCTAGAGAGAGAGAAAAAAAGAGATAGATAAGAAGGATCAAGAATCTCCGGGTGAGTTGAAGACATCTTTCCACTTAGTCCCCACGTCTTGCTCTACCTGTAACTTGGGTTACTGGATTGTTCATCAGGGTCCAGACCGTGAGGGAGGTATAGACACCTCGCTGCTTCAAGTTTAGATTTAACAAAGCAGTAGTCGTATTATTCCCTCGAGTCATTACTAGTATATACTACTAGGTATTTCCTTCTTCCACATTACCAACAGAATTTAAACTATCATGCTCGGAACTGCCAGAGGATGAGTTTTCGATCGAATTGAAGGTGAGTCCTGGAGGTGCATGTTAGCTCAGGAGAGGAAGCTATTACGGTCGATGATGGCGTGACTTTACGCTAATGGCGCGCTTACACGTGTTTGGCTCCTGCCCTTACTTACAGGGACGGTAGGAGATAAACGTTGATGTTGGCGTGGCGAAGTATTACTTTTTGCGTTATTTTTCTGCAACAAAAGAATCACTCTCTCTCTTTCTAGTAAAGAAAGGTGGTGAATCGCTTGCACGTCCTAGTGGCCTCATTCTACGACCACCTCTTTATCAGTACCCAATCTCAGTGGTAATAGTCAACGGTCTGTCTGATGTCATAGGGAGGAAACTTTTGCTCGCTCTACGTCTTTTCATTATCTTTAAAAACAGAATGTTTATGATATATATATATATATATATATATATATATATATATATATATATATATATATATATATATTCTTTTTCTTTTTGGTTTACTTTAATAATTTTCATTTGTAGATTCCATGTTCTTAGACTTTTCCTGAGCATTTTCTTATGTTTTTGTTTTAGTCAATAAATTATATCTTGGATAACAATCCAAATCCCTTACACATGAGCTGCAAATTTCATATGTTAATAAATGCTGTGAAACAATAAATATATCTACTGAAATGATGCTTTCTTATACGACTCAGAAAAAATCCTATTTAAGGTCAGGTCTTCGATAAAACATAGAAATGGTCTGAAGAGATGAGCACATAACAAAAGAACAGTCTAAGAGTTTTTGCGGAAGTAAAGAAATAAAGATTGCTTCTTGAAAAGGAATAGGTCATTGCTATGAGGAAAAGCGAAAGATGGTAAAGTTTCACAGACCAGCGGTGCAGGGAGAGTTTGCGAGTAGAGAATTATCGGGAGCACAACCTGAAGTAATGTCTATAGCAGAAGGAAGGAGAGAGTCAACCTTGTGGTGTAAGGCATACATGTCAAGTTTTGAGGTAAGAATAGGTGACCTTACAAGTCGTACTCCTTGAGGTCCAACTCTGCCAAGTGAAAAGCTAAAACTATCCGACGTCTAAGTGCAATATCCAATGCTCGGACGACTTAATTCATTCATCTATCTTTACTCACCCCAGAACAAATTTCTGTGAAAGACTTCTGGTTTTACCCGAGATCTTTCTCAAAGTTCCTGCAGCTCAAAGTTGCACTACTTCCAGTAGCAGGGATATATAGACTTCCTTGATATTCTTTGACGAGACCGTACTCTAAATGAAAAAGCTTCACCAAAGATGACTTTGCACTTGTGGTTTAATCGCAAACAGGTGGTATCCGGTAGCACGAGAACGAATCACTCATCTGTATAATCTGTTTAATTGTCCGTACGAAAAGCTTCGACGTTCAAACATATATCCAAGTTTCTTTGAGGCAGATTTCACTGTTTGGGAAGCGTAAGGCGTTATAGCAATTACAAGCATGATTACTGTGTTGTGAGATGGAATTACAGAGCCATCAAAGGAGAAGGGAAGATCGTGGAGATTAATATATAGAGATACAGGAAGAACCTGGGATTTAGAGGCGCAAAATTTAACTCTGCTACATCTATCCCACTGGGAAATCCTGTGAGCTCTGTGATCCTACAGGTAGTTGAGACAAAACGAAACGAAGAACGAGAGTGAAATGGTAAAGCAATTTTGGAAAAATAATGGGGAACGCAGCATTGAGTAGTCTGCGTATGAGTGTATTTCGTTATTTTCTAAAAGTTAAAAGGAGGAAGAGTGTGAGAAACATGACAAAAACTTGGTGAGCATCATTACTGTTAAGGAGAGCGAGAGAGATTTTGATCCTTTAATAATTACGGATATGGGCAAGCCAGAGAGGATGCCAGGTAGGTACAAGACAACCAAAAGAGGACGTTGAGACCAGACTCATGTACCATACCTTAAGAAGAGATTTCGAGATATCAAGCGTTCGAACATTTATCTTCCCTGTAGATAATGCCAGTGAATATAAAGCCATTTTAACAATCAGAAAGAAGACGCATATATCAATTCATATGTCACATATATTTAGTTAAGTCATCGAGTGAAAAGGTATACGTTTACCCACACATACCATGAAACTTTGCTCTTTCCAACCATTTCTAAGTCATGGCCATTCTGATAACATCGTTATATCATGCCCGAGCAAACATAAACAGACGACGAGGGTCGATAACTTCTCCAGACACGGCTGCTGGTCAGAGGCAAAAGAGCGTTTGGGTGTTCCTACGGTCGCCGGATGAGTTGCGAGTATCTTATTAGTCCCTCTCACAACCTGGCGTACCTCAGTAGCTCGGGATATTGGACCATTCGTCAGCTTGCAGTCCTTGGACGGAGGCACACTGCCCCCTGTCTTATGTTTAGATCCAACGAACAGCAATATAAGTCTTCCGCTGATTCATTCCCATCACTTCAAATAAGTATTTCCCTCCTTCAAGTTTTCTTCAGAGTCCAAGCACTTAATGTGTTAATATAACGAAAGGTCCTTTTCTGAAGAAGATGAGTCCTGGAGCTGCCTCTTGGCTCAGGAGAGGAGGGGCCATTACAACAGATTACGGCGTGACTTTCGCTAATGGCTCTGTTACACGTACGTGGCTCCCGTCCTTACATACATGGAGGGACGGAGGTGGAGGTTAATGCCGGTGTGGCGGGATGTGATATCTGCATGTTATTAAGATATTATTTTTGAGTCTTCTCCGTCTGTCTGCCGGTTTGTCAGTCTGTCTTTCTGTCTGTCTGTCTGATTGTCTCCCCGTTAAGTTGTAGGTGATAGGAAGCCGCCGACCTGAGGGGTATATATTACCGATAGTACCCGCCTGGGTATCAGGAGAGTATGCGATGTCTGTGCATTGGGTCAGCGCTTCAGAGACTGGCTCAGGTAGCTGTCTTTCCTTTCTGTATCAACCACACGTGGCCTGTTGAGCTTTAGTCCACAAAAATACAAAATCCCCATCTTACATGTAACACTTGACTACACGTAGCTCATATGAGCCGTCTTTCGTAGCCCTAGATTTTCCTGAGCTACACGTTAGTCTTGCTTTTTGGCAAAACGTACTTGTAAGTAAATACTCTCTCTCTCTCTCTCTCTCTCTCTCTCTCTCTCTCTCTCTCTCTCTCTGCTTTATAGATTATTAACGTATTTCATCCTCTACCAGTACTTTGTCTTGAAAATTTTAGTGATACAGACGACGTGATTCATTTGTTCCTGAATAAAAGCGATACGACTTTTCGTCACCGTCAAAAACTATTAATTAATTGGCACTTGCATTAGAATTATGAACAGTAAGAAAAAATGAATGTTGACGTTGTGTTACTTGGGTTCATATCAGCAGCAGATATGTAAGCAGAAGCCCAGAACAACTCGCAGCTGTAGTAAATACCGCGATGATCCTCACTGCACGAGAACTGAAAATCACATCTTATACATAATGCCTAAGACAGTGTGTTTATGACCGTGGTGTACATACGACATATTAACGAGTGGATGATTATGCAGCACTTGTAGTGTATGGATACTTTTGACGGAGTATGGGTGAAGCAAAGAGTGATGGAGATAGCTAAAGGGGAGGGGAAATGGGCTGCCCTGGAAGTCAGGAAAAACAAAGAAAATAGATGGGAGTGAAGCAGTGAGGAAGAAGAAATATTTTGTGAACATCAGCGTTGCTTTCAAGCTCAGGCCCTCTACCTTATTCAAAGGCGATTCGAGATTCAATGCTCTAACGTGATAGATGTCGTATTAGAATGATATTTTCTGCGTTTAATTATGGTATTAGATTCCTCTGATGATGTGATATTGAGTGGACAAGAAGAAGAAGAAGAAAAAAACGAAAACGCCTCGAGAAAAAAATCTTGATTAGCCAACACTGCACTCGCGTCTTGGTATAACACTTATTAAGGGTAACTCATCGCGCAAAACACTATAATTCATGACAGAGTTTACAAACTTATAACAATATTAAGTATATCGACCTTAGAGGTACAGGTACGTAGGTAGGTAGGCACTTTCTGACCCCAAGCCCTGAGGTGAGGACGAGTGAGCAGGAGGAGGCAGCAGTTTGGGCATTTGATGAAGACGTTCCTTAAACCAGATCATTAGAAGAACATCTGCACATGCCTCGTGGGCGCCTTGGCTGGCTTAATGGAATAAGTGTTTGCAGTTTATGGTGGCAGCGCAAGGCTGAGAGAGCTCCAGTCCCGCTAGATTAGCATGAACCTGTGCAGCGTCTCTCCTGTCGGAGTTCCCCAGCACTCCAGCAGGTATGCCATGTGTTGTTGACGCACTCTGGCCACCACACGCACACCAATGTGTGTGTGTGTGTGTGTGTGTTTTACGCTACCATTCCCTGTCCTACTACAACTTTGCTAGGAATATTAGTAACACACCGATTATGATGGCGCGTAAATTCGTTTTCGGTCACATCGTCTAAGCTCAGTCACAGAGAAGGTGAATGACATTGTCTGCAGGCAAATTGATTTTAGTTTATTATTCTTTTCTTCGGTTAGCTCTACAGACGTTTTCACTGTTAATGATTACTCTGAACTTTAACGTTAACTCGTATGTTCATGCTTATTGCAGACTAACATGCCACCACTGCAGACTGAACAATACAAGTGACCAAAATGTTTGCATAAACAGACGACTAAAATACAATGGACAGATTTCACTGGAAATTCCCAAAGAGCGCTCATTTCGGCTTGTATCCTACAATGTTACTATTCACAACGTTTAACGAAATACCTACATAAAAATCAATATAGAATATGTAAGAAAAATAGAACGAGAATCGCAAATACAGCCGACGGTGGGGAAGCCAGTAATTGGTTCCCATGTTAACGCCGTAATGGGCATCGTTACATCCAGGGAGGGCCTACGGGCGGTGAATTTCCCAACAGCCCGGCCGTTGCTCATTTAGACCCTCTCGCAATAGGATCGAAGGAGGTCCTCTAAAACAGTCATGGATGAAGCTAGTAATTCTAATTTGGAGCACTGTAAACCTAAATGCGATTCGTCTTTTTATACCTTGATTGTATGCTTCCTCCGTTCATAATATAACGCCCATAATACTTTATTTCGTGTTGTACAAATACAGAATATCTTATGCATTTCATTAGAGAACTCATGCGATATACTGCTGAAGAAAATGTTTAACCACAGCAAATGTAGAAAGGGCTATTCATCCCCTGATTGTTTTCAGCTCCCATCGTTCCATCTGTTATTTTCTTTTATTAATGCAATGTGACCGGGCATCTCCGTTCACTTTTTTGTTTGTGATTTAGGGATAAAAAATCTAGTTCACATAATTCATTTATATTCATTTTGCTTAACATCTTTGATATTTCTCTGGTAGATATACTGAAGTCTTCAAGAATATAGTGACTTATCTTCACCTGATGCCCCAGAATTTTTTCTAAATGTAAATCATTATTTTGGGTACTAGACTAAGATATCTGTTTAGTGCTGTAGTTATTTCTAGGTCTATAGGGGCCAAAGTTCACAGACTATCATCTAAAGGTCCAGTGCCAGTATTAGTATTTCTGTTAATATTCATTCCTATGAATCTATTTCGATTTACCACAGATTAAGTTTCGATGGCATTCTAAAATCTATCTGCAGGTAATTCCTTACTTATCATCAGGGTTGTTATTTTGGGGAACCCTTTTTAGACCTATATTAATCTTTTGTCTGTAGTTTGGCGTCTTAGATTTACTGTTGCTACCGTAGATTGTAATTAGGTACAATATCATCAAATCGTGATCGAAAGAACTTAAGTGTACTCCTACCTCGATAATCGGTACTAGATTCTCCTGTGTCGTGATTACACTGTTGAAAGAGATGTTTCCCGTGGTAAATTCTTAAAGCACTCTATACAGAAATCTGTCTTCAATGAGATCTGTCAATCTATTCGACTCTTCTTCTACACCTATGCCTGGTCGATCAATATGGGTGATAAATTTGTATCACCGAGAGTGAGTGTCTAACTATTGCCCAGCGATTCCTGCAAGTTTCTGTAAAGTTTCAAATTTAATCCTACTGGATAATACGGTACATTAATTTCCATGTCTGATTTAACTCTTTTTACAGTTACATTTTTACGACACTTATTTCTGTTCACCTTAATGAGCTTAGGAAAGTATTTCTCGTGGCATAAGGAATAGTTAGTTTTTGTGCTCGGTAGTGCTTTATTGAATGGCATTTCGTCAGTGTAGCTATGAAAGAGATTGTCGAGTTCTTGCGATTCACAAAACTACGAATTAAGAACTGAACGACTGCTGTACACGTTCCTGGGTATCAGTCATTAAGGAAGGAGTATTCCTGTACAGAAAACGTAGACAAATACTATATAGCTGTGTTTAACTTGTGTTCTCTCGGACCGTGCATAGTCTCTTGAAGCCCTCCTCAGATATTGTAAGCTAGGCTGCGATTAGCTTTCCTTAAGCAGTGCTAAATCACAATGCGTGGGGGCAGCAGTGGATGACCATGGGTGATGATAAGTGAGATACACAACCAGAGATCCATAATGATAGCCATCTGAATGATGAGATGATACTTATTGAAATTGCTAATAAGGTCAACAGCTGCCCGTTCGGCAACAATGCTAATGTATTGGTCAGCCGCCCACAGGGACCTCCCAGTTATACTGCGGCCGTTAACGCTGCGATATCATTTCTAACTTCATTATGCACATTAACTGCAACCCCAACAGGGTAGTGCTAAGACGACGAGGTTTATCAACAGCTGTCTTTCTTATTCAAGCCGTTAAACCCACCTATAGTGAAGTGATTATAGGGCTTTCAAAATCACTTTCCTTCGTTACCGCGTAAGCACCAACCTAGGACGTATCAAGTTGAACCCTGTAAGGGAATGAATAAACAGGTCGTGACGGGAAGCTCCCCCCCCCCTCGCCTGGACCCTTGGCACCGAAGACGGGCAAAGCGCCTGTGAGTTATCCTGACACACATTAAGACTTGCCGCATAAGGCGTGGCCGATGGGTCATTAATCTCCCAGCAACGATAATAAGTCTTTGCTTTCCTCTCCCTCTACCTCTTCGTTGGACCCCACCAGAACGTCTCCCTCTCTTCCAGCACGACCGCCAGCCAGCCAGGCCGTAGGAAAGACCAACGAAACTTATGGCATACGATGATAGTGAAATCTTAACCGGCACTTCCCAACATCGAGAGGGAGAGCATAGCGATGTAATGTTTCAATCAGAGAGGTGCTGGAGGGGGTACAGTACGCGGCCAGCGGGGGGTGACGATACCTGCATGATAACCCAATAATGGTCACGATGCCTTCTGGGGGCCCCTATGTGTGTGGGCGAGCCAGAATGAGGATGGGCGGTTCCTTGTAACAAGAATAGGCTCTCGGTAACCGGAGCAGGACGGCGAGGATGTATAAGCCGGCGGTGAGGACTATGGGTGATCGGACATTTTGGGGGGGGGGAGGGGAAGACTACTGCAATTAGGGCAGAGCTGTTGGTTGCAGGAGACACGTCTTGCTAATGGAACTGTTGGTTCGACAGTTACCAAAAAAAAAAAAAAAGGTAGCAAGTTCACAAGAAGCGGCAGGGTATAAAGAGAGCTTTTTTTTTTTATTTTTTGCCAGCGTTTGGCTCATATGAAGAAAATCAAGCTTCTGTAACCAGTGAAGACGTTCTGTGGTCAGGAGCTGCTCCTGTACCTATGAAAAGGTGAGCCGTAAATAAGATTTTGTTGAAGGGTTATAAGAACGAGTCCTTTCAATTACAGACTCACAAAAAGTTGGTAAAGGCGGGATCTTTTACGTTAAAGGTGAAGTCTAATAATGGAAAGTAACGCAGAAAATGTCCTCGGAGTGAGGCCTTTCTGGCTGGGTACGAATTAGTTACAACGATCTCAGATCTCTGTCATGGAAATATGGAGGGAGGCATTTGTGTGACACGATAAACAGAAATAGAGATCAACTCATACATTAGCATAACGTCCTCAATCTCCTCGCAGACAGTGCCGGGTCTGTGATCATACAGTAGACGCTGGTGGATGAGGCTAAGGTGACTTGTGTCTTATACAACAATGCTCAGCTGATGAAGAAATATTTTCCTGCTCCAGCAACGTAATTTCAGATTAAAGGGGTTGTAAAGTGACTGCTGGAGAAGAGCAAGATGTTTTTGTGTGATAAACAAGAGGCTTTGAGATCTTAGGAAATGCTAAGGTGCTTTTAGGTCAGAATTAGGAAATGTGGGGTAAAACTTAATAGACGGGAAGAAAACGTTTGAGACAAGGATGAACTAAGGAGGACTGCTGAACCAGACTTAAGAATCACTGATTTTCAGATATCAAAAAGACTTTTTTGTAATGGAGTAAAAAGCTAAAAGATTCTCAAAAGCAAATAAGTTTTGGCTCTGTTTATAAGTTAGAGCTAAGGATTTCTTTTTTTTTTTTATTCGAAAGACATGAAACGATGGGCCAGATCGAGAAAATGTTGGACTAGAGACAGGGTTTTGGATTAGGACGAGTGACCTTTGGCTAAAATTAAAGTCCTGCTGTGAAGGACTAAAAGAAATGTGAGGACGAATCAGGATTATGATACTGGAATAATTTTCTTATTGTCGGGGAGGTGGAGTGTGGAGACTTTGTAAAGGAGTGCAGTGATAAGAAGTGATGTTATGAGGAGTACCGAAAGAAAGGATCATTGGCCCTGACCAATCCTGAGATGGGGAGAGTAAGTTGTAGTGAAATTGTGTCTCGCAGTCACTGAACAGCAAATATGTGGGAGTGCTCACTAATCTGGAATATAGGTCACTAATAGGTGTCCAACCTCCTTGCGATTAAAAGACTTAAAAAAAAAAAAAGTAGATTTAGTGTTTCCCTAAAGTTCCCATGAGTAGTGAAAACTCTCGAATCTAAAAGAATATGTTCCTATCTTTGTATCTTGCTTTGTTTTTGATATTTCATAAATGTCGGTAACAAATTAGGACGGGTATCAAAACAAAGTGATCACTGGTGGTTAAACTTTACGGAAATACATGAAATAAAATAGGTTTGTGAGTTCACGTTGAGGCATCAGTATTAATCTTATAGGTTCATTGATGTAGCTGAGGCACAGTGGCTCCACTTTTTTCCGGGATGTCCAGGAAGGTGAATGAAATCGTTAAGGGAGTCAAAATAACTTTCCCGCTGGCGTCAGAGGTAAATAATTTTCACAGATTATTCGAGAATGAAATTAATCACTTCAGAAATATATCATTATATGAATAAAAACCAAACGTACATTATCTTTCATTTTCGCTTCAGAAAGACCACTATAAACCATTGCAGTAAAACGACATAAACATTGTAATCATATGCTGGCGGAGACGGCGCTTTATCTTAGTGTACAAGTATTCATCTAACATATAATATGCTCCATGAACATGCCATACGGAACGATACATAAACTAGCGATTTACTCTGTTTGACGCCGGAAGTCGATAATGATCCCGGACTTTACCACAAAATAACGATCATTCTTATTTCTTTATTTGTTCACTATTAGATTTCAGCTGCGTTAAGACATGAACAACCAAGTGACATTACGTAATCGTCGCCTGGTCCTAAGCACCTGCTGGGTGTCAGACAACACCCATCATGTGACGCCACCCACATCTCTGGTGCATTCTAGTCCTTCGTCAACTGAGGGCCTGGAACCCACCGCCAAGTGACGCCGTACATGTCCCTTGCTTGGTATTTGACACCGACTCCTAAGCGCTGCTGCGCATGTCCCTATTTTATTCTGGTCGTCAACCTGCAGGGTACCAGGGACCAGTTGCCAGGAGACACTGCATGCGTACTTGTCCGGTGTACTCTGGTCCTCCATCTCTTACGTGTCAGACAACAGAGAGTCACACTGAACACGTCTCCATTGTACTCTGGTCTTCCACCTGCTGGGTGATATGCTACAGCTACCAAATAACTATGCACATATGTCTAGGTTTCCTATCATTAAAATCATCTTTAAAATAAGTCACGTCTATGGTTCCTTATATATATATATATATATATATATATATATATATATATATATATATATATAATTAGTTCCTTTGCTCAGAGAATCATCACAGTTCAGTGCATACGGCACACTGCACACGGTAGAATTAAGAGGAGCTCAGTTTTTCACTGTCCTTAAAGATGATTCCCTGGCATTTATGCGCGCACCAGGTATTAGCTCAAGACGCGTGGAGAATCATGCTAGTAAACTTTGCTATATATTCCTTCAGCCCAGCATTTAATGACCTCATTTGCATATGCTCCCATGCTTAACTCTTCAGGCAACAGGTCTCCAGACGTTACCCCTGAAATGAATTTTCTGATTACTGCTTTGCATACTTTAGTGAGTACCCGGCTTTTATATATGTATATGTATATATATATAGATATATATAGATATATATATATATATATATATATATATATATATATATA
>JAYMFT010228926.1:0-10000 GCA_038088735.1 Panulirus argus
GCGGGGGGGGGGGGGGGGGAGAGAGAGAGAGAAAGAGAGAGAGAGAGAGAGAGAGAGAGAGAGAGAGAGAGAGAGGCAGCCTTTCCTTTTCTTTCCAAGAGCGAGTAGTAGCGACCTGGGCTCAAAATGTATGACCTTTATTTATTTATACTTCTTTTTTTCTTTTGAGGGTGGTGTGGGAGTTGAAATAGGAGGTCATATCTGTACCATGAGCCCGGGCGCTCATGGCACTGAGCACACAGGGTTCGTGTTCCGGCCTCAAACGTTTCCTCGCGAAGCATAAAACGTTCGTCCAATTCCCAGTCGCGAAACGTTCATAATTACCAGCTTTCGTAAGATCATGTTGGTGTAAACATTCTCTCCTGAGATTAAACGTTTGTGTTTCAGTATTAAACGTTTGCATTTTGAGCTGCAACGTTTGTATCTTCAAGTCAAACGTTGTTATCCGAAAATCAGACGTTTTTCATTTAGTCACAAAATGTTGAAATCCTAAAGGTGAAAGAAGAAAAACGTTCTTACGCTAAGCTCAGATTTATGTATGTGTCATAAACTGAAACGTTTGGACCTTGAGCAGAAAACGTTTTAATCACGGACCTAAAACGTTCAGGGTCTGTAAACAGGGAGCTGAGGACCTCTGGATTGCTGGACCACATGGGAGGATATGGCCCTTCACTCTCCTCTAGCTGCCTTCTTTATGTCTTGTGGCCCTCCTTTTGGATTGTGGCCAGGATTGTGGCCCGGCTTGTGGCCTTGCTTTTGGCTTGTGGCCCTGCTTGTGGCTTGTGGCCAGGATTGTGGTTTGTGGCCCTGCTTGTGGCTTGTTCTCCTGCTTGTGACTGTTGATGCTGCCTGTGGCTTGTGTTCACACCTCCAGACCCGTGGGTCACAAGCCTCCAGACCCACGGGTCACATAATACGTTTCCAGACCCGCGGTTCACATGATACATTTCCAGACCCGCGGGTCACATAATACATTTCCAGACCCGCGGGTCACACAAAACACTTCCAGACCCACGGGACACATTTCCAGACCCGCGGGTCACATAAAACACTTCCAGACCCACGGGACACATTTCCAGACCCGCGGGTCACACAACACACTTCCAGACCCCCGTGCCACACAGAAAATACAACAAGACAGAAAATGCCGACCCAGAACTCAATAAACATTGCCCTGTTGTGTACACAATTAAGTATCCCTCTCAAAACAAACACGCGAAGTACAGACAGGAAAATATGTACTGGGTAAAAAATGTAATGAATGTACATAGAGGAAGGAGGAACGTAGTACACACACACACACACACGAGGCTTCCGTGGTGCAGTGTTTAGCGTCACGCGCGGGGCCTGCGCCCGAGTTCGAATCATGAGCAAGGCAGCCGTGCCCACACGCAACCCCCAGCCGTTCATTCTCTCCCTTAGGGTTGGTGGCTGATGAATAGGTACGTGGCTTAGGTCGTAGTCCGTGTGTGTGTGTGTTTGTTTGTGTGTGTGTCTGTGTGTGTGTGTATGTGTGTGTGTGTGTGTGTGTGTGTGTGTGTGTGTGTGTGTGTGTGTGTACACATAGAAGTAGAGACATGGTACATATATACACAAGGTTGAGAGACGAGATAAGCACAAGTATAAACACTATTTTCACCTTAAGGCACAAAGAGTAATTACAAATATCTATCACAAATAGTAATCACACCCAGTAATCACAAACGGTAATGGCACAGCACTGAGCGAAATGTACCCGCAAGACGGGGTAATCAAGACAATGAAGATACTCACACAACGGAAGGAGAGGAGACAATACTCAACAGAGCCCGTGGGCTTTACAACAGAGCCGTTATAACAACATGGCCCGTTTAGCACAGGAGGCAGGACTCTGTTACCCCTGTGTCCTCGTCGCATTATTAGATCCAGCTTTTAGTTGATGGCCTTGTATCAGTTTGACTGGCCCTTTTTTTTTTTTTTTTTGTACTACCGTCACTCGCCGTAACGCAAACCGGGGAAGTGGCCAGACCTGTTGGCCACTCCCGGGAACCGAAGGAGGTGGCCTCCAGCACCACCCCCGTGTCACTTTTAAGTGTAACTCAAGCGAGGGAAAAAGTTTTGATAAGTGTGTTCAAAGTACTTTGCCAATAGCGTAAGGAACGTTTGATATTCGTTACTTCGGGAACTCGTAGTGAGGCAACCCCCCCCCCCAAAAAAAAAAAACGTTCATGTGTTCCCGAAAAACGTTTTTTTTCTATTGATTCTTTCCCTTCCGTACATCAAAGAACGTTTTTATGAGCTTATGAAACGAGGCGGCCTTCCCCCCATTAAACGTTTCTCTGAAACGCCCCCACAGCTGTCCTACGAACGTTTAGACAACTGCATGGAATGCTCCCGCAGTCCTTGAAACGTTTAGGCGATGCCGAGAACGTGTCCCAGATGTTCCAGGAACGTACGGGCAAACCCGCGAAATGCTCCGGTGACCTCATAGGAACGTTTAAACCCAACCTCACGGGTCGATGGAACGTTTATGTGCTCACCCAGTGAGAGTCACATCTATCCCAGAAACGTTCCAGCAGTCGCATGACGCGACGTGACAGCTGATTCAATAACGTTTACGCATGTCTGCACGCAGACCCTTACACGCATACTCTTTCACACGCAACCCTTTTGCACGCAAACGAACGCAATTGATAACGTGCACGGAAAACGTTCTAGAATCAACTTAAACACACACGCACACACACACACACACACACACACACTCCCTCTCCCCCCTCCTCCCTCCTCCCTCTCAACCCATCACCACCCCCCCTACAACCTCCTCTCCCCTCTCAACCCATCACCCCCCACCCCCCACAACCTCCCACCCACCCCCCCCTTTTTTTTTTCACGCGCCCGTGCATGATGCGGGTCTCGCATGCAAACGCCCGTGTCCTCCCTCGTAAAAACGGGTCTCCAATCAAGTCCGGGCGCTAATCATCGCCGGGAGAACGCCCGTAATCGCCAGCAATCTCTCCAGCGCCGTAGTGGAGGGAGGCAGGGGAAAAAAAAAAAAGAAAATAGGAGCACCATTCCCGATCCCGGTTCATGGTAGACTAAAGCTATGGCCGCGCGCGCCTGCCTCTCTGCCTCCCCCCTACCCTCCCTCCCTCCCGAAGGGGATAGGGGGGGAGTGGGGCTAATTTTCAAACGCGCGCGGCTCCGTCACGGGAATTTAAACCCTCCGGCTAAGTGGTCCGTAGGTCCAGATTAGCGAAGCGTGGGTCCCACTGGTCATCGAGGGGGTCTGGTGCCGTGGTTCGGAGTGTAGCCACGCAAACTATTTTCATTAAGCTGGTCGCTCGGGGTTCGTATATGCAACATCATCCCCCTTCCTCCTCCTCCTCCTCCTCCTCCTCCTCCTCCCCATGGGAACAACACCCCCTTCCTCCTCTCTTCCCCCTCCCCGCCTCCTCTTCCCCATCCTCCCCTTACTCTCAGAGCGGTTAATACCGAAGATAAAGTCAGTGACCGGCGAGGAAATCGGACAAGTTTTGCTTGATTTAGGAATATTAGTTTCGCTCAGAGTTAGCGATTTGTATCTATATTTTTGTATTGATTTGGACGGGTTTACACACACATATTGGAAATACGGAGTTAAGGGGCAGAATGTTTGATGATAGACTGGACTTTCGCCGTCAGGGATGTAAGTTATAGATGGAGGAAGAAAGTTTGCGCTCAATTGGTGTCGATATGTAGCGAGAAAGCGCTGTGGCAAGACCCCGTGTGAGATAAGGGGTAGCTAAACGATGCCGCCAGATGTAAACAAACAGGCTGGAGGAGGGTAGATTAATGTCCGGGATTTTCCTACAGCGATGGAGATTGAGAGGGAGGTGTCGTGCAATATTGCGCAAGAGTAAATTAGGGAAATTTACTTCATTTGAAGAGAAATGTTCTTAAATGCATTGAGTTATTATTGATAGATTTGCCCGTGTGTGTGTGTGTGTGTGTGTGCGTGTCTCGAAGTGAGTAAGACTTACATATCGCATCAACATTCTAAATAAGCGTCGCTCCGTCTTTTTCTTTGCTCACTCCCGTAATTTCCTGGTCGTGTGTCGTCATTACCGTACAACCTAGCCCCACAGGGAGTCGAAACTTGCGTAGCCTCCCCCTGCATGCGAGTAACTCGACCCCCCTCGCTGCCAAAGTGGTGGTGGGGTGGGGGAAGAGGGAAGGGGTGGGGGTGGGGGAGGAACCTCGTTCGTGGAAAAAAAAGAACCAACACACAAGTTACGGCTGAAACGTCTTCGACAACGGAGTTGTTTGTTACGTTCAGGTCTCTTCCGAAAACTGAAGTGAAGAATTTGCATATTCTGTTGTGCCGCCGCCGCCGCCCCCTCCCCCCCCCCTCCCTTCCCCCCTTCTCCTCCAAAGCCTCTGTCCCCCTTCTACCCTCCCTGCAACCCATCCACCCCCTTCCCCTCTCTTCCCCCTCTATTATCAATCCCCTCCCCTCATTCCTACACCGGCTGAGACGCTCCAAGGTTCAAAGTATGATCACAGGACGCAGGTTCGAGTCCTGCGTTAGTGAATTCACTCCAAAGGAATCTAAGTTTCCCTGATGCTGGAAGTAGCGCAGTCGTCAGGAAGAGGACCTGGGTAACACCAGGACTCTTATAGAAATTAGTCCTTTGGTAAGTATAGATAAATTGGTCATAGGGTAATTATAAAGAAATCGGTCATGGGCTAATTAGAGATAAAATCGGTTCTGGGATGATTGTAAATAGATCGAACCTTCGGTAATTATAGAGAAATCATTCCTGGGCTAATCATAGATAAATCGGCTCTGGGAGATAATTATGAAGAAATTATTCCTTGGGGTAACTGTAGGATAAGCGAATATCCACCAGCGAGAAACGTTAACACGTAGGATCGTTAACTCTCGTTACGGACCAACTCTT
Organism: Panulirus argus; assembly: GCA_038088735.1. Taxonomy (NCBI): domain Eukaryota; kingdom Metazoa; phylum Arthropoda; class Malacostraca; order Decapoda; family Palinuridae; genus Panulirus; species Panulirus argus. Next base: position 4,923 of record JAYMFT010228926.1, read on the forward strand.
CGGCCGTACTAGGGGGCGGCACACGAGACTTTAGTCCAGATTATACGACCTTGGAACAATATCGTGTTTCACGACCAGTCTGCCACCCCATTATCACCTCCTCCCCCTCCTCCTCCTCCTCTTCCCCCCATCCGCCACTGTCTGTAACCTGATCGTGACGGTACCATTTTTCTTCCGACGGTACGGACCCCTTGAGCAAGGCCGTACGAGCCTTGAACACGACGGTACGCACTTTTTCTTCCTTTACGACACTCTTTTCCCCCCTCCCCTTCCCCCCTCCCCCTCCCCTTCCCCCTTTAACTATGGGGGGGGTAAAGGGGATTTTCGAACTTCTCCAACGGAGGCTTCGATTCGCCTGCGGGAGAATTTACTCCAAGATTCCGTACCTTCCTTTATTCTGGGTAAACAAGCTTTTCCTTATACACTCTCTGGGGTACCACCTTCTTATTAGAGTACGAGTTTACGCTTGAAATTTCATCATACTTGGGTTTACGCCTGAGTTTACACTTGAATTTACACCTGAGTTTTACTGAGTTTACATGAAATTACGCCAGAGTTTTCCACATGCGTTTACATTTGAGTTTTACGCTTGAGTTTACACGAATTTACGCCTGAGTTTTCCACTTGGGTTTACAACTGAGTTTACACCTAGGTTTACCCTTGAGTTCATACATCGTTAAAAGTGTGTCTTAAAGTGTAAGTGTGTCCCAATGCTTTGAGTCTTAAGTTGATATTACTCTTAAGTATTAAGTAGTTCAATAGATCCGAGCGTCAACTAAACATATTTTTCAACATGTGAAGTACTTCGTAAGCTACAGTAAGCAAGTAACTTTGGTATCATGCCTGAAGAAGATTAAAAAGTATTTATATTCGCGAGGATGAAAAGTAGAGGAACGGATCACGCACCTTTTTGCGTCAACGCTTGACGCGGATCGCGTATCGCCCACAGCAACGCCAGACCACCTCCCCATTGCGTTAGGTCCGTCATACTGGCATGTGGGACGGACAGTGCTAAACCCCCCTCCCCCCTTAAAGCCACAAGTCTTGAAATGTATCAATTTCTCATGCGATTTTTCCCGTCTCACGTTTCCACCCCAGAGCTTAGAGAGCATATTTGCTCAGTGGCTTCAACGGGAGATTTGGCACACAGCTACCATGAGAGAGAGAGAGAGAGAGAGAAAAAAAAAAAGACTGTGCTCTCCTTTGATCCGCTAATCGCTCCGTTGACAGAGGTGATTAGCATGGCCTAATTAGCTAAATGAAGGATTAGGGATAGATAGAACAATGTTCGGGGAAGGATTAGAGATTATAAATATGAAAGATTGGGGCTAGGATAAGGTGAAGGATTGGGATGGAAGGGTGAGAGGTTAGTGATTGGAAGATTGAAGGATTAGGGTGGACGAATGAGGGATTGGAAATGAAGGAACAAGTGTCTCTGACATACCGGGCTCAACTCGCCAATCTTACCGGGAGATAGAGAGGAGAGGGGGCGCCCCCCTCCACAGCCTGAGGGGAGCCCGCCCCCCCCCACACAGCCCGAGGAGGGGGGACCCCCCACCACAGCCCGAGAGTAGGGGGGGGGGTTGGGTATTAGCTTACGTAAGTGTAAGGAGAAATATTACGCCGTGCCTGTGGTAACCTCAAAGTCTGGCCGGATAAGAGAGAGAGAGAGAGAGGGGGGGGGGAGAGAGGGGGGTTGGCTGGGGGACTGGACAGGAAAAAAAAAGTAACCGTAAAAAAAAAAACAATAGCTTTCTCCAGTCCGTCCATTTGGAAACCCTAACAATAGAGTTTTCCAATCCCGTGGAAAAGCCAGGGAGAAAAGAATGGTTTCTCTCTCTCTCTCCGTCTCTCTCTCCCTCCCTCTCTCTCCCCCCCTCTCTCTCTCTCTCTCTCTCTCTCTCTCTTTAGGCCAGCTTGTCATTAACCTGGTGTTAGCTAGTACGTTCTCAAAAGTTTGGTTTTGGCCTCCCTTGCCTGACACATGTGCGTCTTGTGGCATAAATTCCTTGCTTTTATGCTCGTCAGCTAAATTGTCTTATTACGTTCCGTTGACAACCCGGCCGGTAGTTCGCTTTAGCCTGGCGTTCTGTTGTTGTTTAGCTCATGCGCTGTGACGTTTATTATCGCGTTGTCCCGTTAGCTTGTGTGTGTGTGTGTGTGTGTGTGTCTGTACTCCTGTTGGTCTGTGTGTCTGCATTCCTGACTGTTGTGTGGTTTGTCTGTTCTGACCTTATTCGTCTGTTCTTAGCTTGTGTCTCCTGTCCTTAGCCTGCGTTGTTTGTTCTTAGCTCGTGTTGTCTGTTTTTAGTTTAGGATACCAATATTCACATAACCCGTATTGTCTGTTTATAGCTTACGTTCTCTGACTCTTATATCTCTTTTTTCTTCCACGCAGCAAACGACTTAGCTCGGGTATAAGAATGCCTCAGTAGTGGTCGCGACTATTTGAAAAGTAATATAATGAATATTGAGAGAGAGAGAGAGAGAGAGAGGAAAAAAGATAATGCAACAGGGGTTCAGTTATGCTTCTTGGGGGTGTTTAGCAGACCCGAGTCTTGGAGGAGAAGACGAAGGAAGAAAAGAAGAAAATCCACAATTGGGCAAAGGAGAGGGTTCAGTTCTCAAGGCCTGGGGCATGTGAGGACAGCTCACGAGAGCAGTGGCTGAAATGATACCTGTAGAATAGAGAGAGAGAGAGAGGAAGGCAACCTGGCGATGGACTGGAGAGGAGTTGAAAGGGCAGAGAGGAGGGGAGGCAGGCATTTGAAGACAGTCTGTCAGTTCATAGTTTGTGCAAAACCTCTCAATACCAGCTTACGCCCCTCTTCTACATAGGTTTACACCCCATCTACACCCATCAGCATCCCTCTACACCCCCATCTACACCTACCAACATGCCTCTACACCCGCTGGACATGCTAGTATACCGTGATGGTTCACTCGCCGGGCATAAGGATCTCTCGTTAGAGTAAATGTTGGCAACTGACTCCTGCTGCAGGAGGAGTGGGGCTGGTGCGGTCCATCGCCCGCAGCAGCTGCTGCTGTTAGCGCTGCTCCTGCTGTTACTGCTGCTGCTGCTGCTGCTGCTCCTGCTGCGTCTGCTGTTACTGCTCCTGCTGTGGGGCTGCTGTTACTAATGCTCCTGCTGATGTGGGGCTACTGCTCCTGCTGTTCCTGCTACTGATGTCACTGCTGCTGTTGTTAGTTCCGCTTCTGTGTTCCTGCTGTGTCCTAACTCCCCAGGTGGACGAGCTCCCCAGGTGGACGAGCTCCCCAGGTGGACGAACTCCCCAGGTGGACGACAGACGATAATAGGAGGCCCTCCTTATACAGACGTCTGAGTGTTGAGTTACCAGTCTCTCTTCACTGTTCACCCCAGATTCTGGGGGCCTAGTTCCTGGGGGAGTTAGTCTCATATATCATCTCCTGTTCACCCCAGACTCTGGGGATAAGTTCCGGATGGTCCTGTGGCAGTTCACCCACACTTCTTGAATGCTGTTTACCCCAGACTCTGGGGATCTGGTTCCTGAGGAATTAGCTTCACTCCATTGTTTACCCCAGAGAGCCTGGGTACTAGTTCCTGGGAGGGAGGGGGGAGAGAGAAGAAGTTAGCCTCCACTTCTTACTCACTGTTTACCACAGACTTAGTGGGTAACTTCCTTGGGTGGGGGAGGAAGGGGGGGGGGAGGGAAGGAAGTTATAAGTCCTCCTCTGTGATGGTGGTGTTAAAATTCCAGCCTGGCAAACAATGGCGGGGGTTCATAATTGCGCTTGTTGGAGATGTTGACCCTACGGTGGCTGGGTCCAGAGGGCCGGGCCGGGCCGGGCCGGCCTGGCCAAGTGTGAGGGAGAGAGGGAGGGAGGGAGGGAAGGGGTGAGTGGTTACGGTGATGGAGGGAGGAAGAGGTGGTGCAGGGGAGGTAAAGAAGGAGTGGGAGGGAACAGAATGAAGAGGCGACCGTTGATGGTAGACAGAGGGAGTGTCGTGGATAGGGAGGGAATGTGTGGAGGAGGTGCCGAGGTTGGGGAGGGAGAGGATGGAGGGAAACATCAAGATATGGATTGGAGGGAAGGTCTCTGGATGGAGGGGCGTAAAGATAAAGATGGGTCTGTCTATTCCTCTACTCCTGTCTATATTTCTGTCCCGTTTATCTTTCTGTCTGTCTGTGTCTGTCTGTGCCGTCTGTTCCTTCTCTATGTCCACATCTTCTGTTTCTCCCCTTTCTTCTCTCTGTCACACACCACACCACCACCACCACCACCACCACAGGAGCCCCCCTTCCCCCTACCCCTTTCCTACCTTCCCCCCACCACACCCCACCACAGCAACCTCCACAACAACCCCCATCTGCCCCCTACCCCCCACTCACACCGCCCCCCCCCTCCAGCCTCTCGATAGCCACAATCTCATCAGGATACCGCCCCCCCCTCCTTCCCTCCCATTCCCCCTCCTCTCCCTACCCCTGCCCTCTCCCCTCCCCCCTCCTCGATAGCAATTACTCCACGCGCCAGATACTCCGGGCCAAGACTATGCTAAGCCACCCACCACCACCACCACCACCACCTCCTCCTCCTCAGAGAGGTCTACGCACCCATTATTAAAGCCCCAATTTGCAACCTTCATGAATACGGCCCGCTCATGAGTTTGAGGAGGGGACGCCACTCGAGAGCGCTCCTTGGGCCCCGTTGTTGTTGTTATTGTATCGAAGGCTCAATCTTTTATCCGGAGCCGAGGTCCGAACACACATTTCCAGGATGCAATTACTTGAGGAGTCTAATTAGCGGTTCAGGAGCGTCGGTGGGACGATATGATTGGCAGTCTCTTGTTACGCTCGTTAAAGGGGTGGTTGTCTGTCAACGGCGACTAATTACCCGTTCGGCCGGCGGCTCCTCCCGATGAATGGGTTCGCCTATTGCAAAGGTTCGGGGCTTCTTTTCACTCCGAAGCGGTGGTTCGAAACGGCGTCTTTTGAAACAGTGAAGCATTTTCCTCTTCTTCTTCTTCTCCTCCTCAGTGACACGGAAGGCCTGAGGGACATTGAATGGCCCTGGCCTTTCATAAAAGCCATTTACCT
>JAYMFT010228937.1:0-11224 GCA_038088735.1 Panulirus argus
TGCGGGGGGATGGGTTTTTCTTTGTCTGTTTCCTGGCGCTACCTCGCTGACGCGGGAAACAGCGATCAAGTATAATATAAATAATAAAAATATATATATATATATATATTTATACACATACAGGTAGTGCTACCTCGCTAATGCAAGAAATGGCGAATATGTATATATGAAATGAATAGATACAACCATTTTAGACTCTTGAGATAATGTTATTTCTTTCCATACATTTTTCTTTGCTACAGAACCTTCGCCGCCTCCCCCACCTTATGACTCACTCCACTTCCATGGTTTCATTTGATGCAAAGTCCACTTCCAGATATCTAAAACACTTCACTTCCTCCAGTCTTTCTCTATTCAAACAAACATCCCAAATAACTTGTCCCTCAACCTTGCTGACCCTAATAATCTTGTTTTTATTCACAGTTACTCTCAACTTTCTCCCTTCACACACTCTTCCAAACTCAGTCACCATCTTCTACAGTTTCTCACTTGAATCAGCCGTCAGTGCTGTATCATCGGCAAACAACTGACATACTCCCCTGGCCCTCTCATCCCCAACAGACTGCGTACTTGCCCCTCTCACTGACTCTTGCATTTACCTCCCTCACCACCCCATCCATAAACAAATTAAACAACCATGATGACATCACACACCCCTGCTGCAGACCAACCTTCAGTGGGAATCATTCATTCTCTCTTCCTACTCATACACAAGCCTTACACCCTTGATAAAAACTCATTGCTTCAAGCAGCTAACCCTCCACACCATATATTCTTAAAACCTTCCACAAAGCATCTATCAACCCTATCATATGTCTTCTTCAGATCCATAAATGCCACAGACAAATCCATCTGTTTTTCTAAGTATTTCTCTCACATATTTTTCTAAGTAAGCAGCTAATCCACACATCCTCTACCACTTCTCAAACCACACTGCTCCTTCCCAGTCTGATGCTCTGTACATTTTTTTTTTTTTATGTTGAAGGCTCCAGTCACGGACAAAAGTCCACATCAAGGCCGGGCCCTAATTGAAATATAGAGAGAGTTGAGAAATTGGGAAAAACAGACAGGGAAAGTATTTAATCAATACCCTCCCAAACAACTTATTAGGTACACTCAACAAACTTATACCACTGTAGTTTGAACACCTTTATCCCCTTTGCCTTTATACAATGGCACTATACATGCATTCCATTAATCCTCAAACACTTCATCATGATCCACACATACACTGGATATCCTTAACAAACAATCAGCAACACAGTCATCCCTTTTCTTAATAAATTCAACTGCAATACCATCCACTCCTACCACTTTGCAATATTTCATCTTCCACAAAAATGGGTTATGTCCAAAGGAATAGTAATTCCAACAACATTATATGGATGTGAGGCATGGGCTATAGATAGAGTTGTGCAGAGGAGGGTGGATGTGCTGGAAATGAAATGTTTGAGGACAATATGTGTTGTGAGGTAGTTTGATCAAGTACGTAATCAAAGGGTAAGAGAAATGTGTGGAAATAAAAAGAAAGTGGTAGAGAGAGCAGAAGAGGGTGTGTTGAAATGATTTGGACACATGGACAGAATGAGTGAGGAAAGGTTGACAAAGAAGATATGTGTGACAGAAGAGCAGGGACAAGGAGAACCAGGAAGTCAACTTGGAGATAGAAGGATGGAGTGAAAAAGATTTTGAGCAATTGGGGCCTGAACATACAGGAGGATGAAAGGGGCGCACAGAATAGAGTGAATTGGAACAATGTAGTATGTTGGGCTTAACATGTTATCAATGGACTAAACCAGGATGTGTGAAACATCCGGGGTAAACCATGGATAGGTCTGTAGTGCCTGGTTGAGGATAGAGAGCTGTGGTTTGGATGCATTACACATTACAGTAAGGGGACGAGTGTTTGAGGGAAGGAACCTGCATGTTCTGACTCTGAGTGAAACAAAGCTTAAGGGTAAACTAGAATAATGGTTTGGAAATGTCCTAGGGGTTGCTTGAGATCAAGAGCTAAAGCAGTGGTAGCACTACTGCTCAAGCAGTTGTGGGAACATGTGAAAGAGTGTAGGGAAATGAGCTCCAGAATGATGTGGGTAAATATGAAAGTTGTATTTGAGAAATTTGTGCTTATTAGTGCTTATACAGCTGGCCATGAGAAGGAGGATGATAAGAAGTATTTTGGGAGTGGCAGAGTGAGTGTTTTGATGCAAGAGGTTGGGCATTAGTGATGGGTGATTTAAATGCGTGAGCAAGTAACATGGCAGTTGAGGCTATAACTGGGGGACATGGGGTATTCAGTAAAGTGAATAGGAATGGTGAACAGCTTGTGGATTTGTTTGCTGAAAAAGGATTGGTGATTGTGAATACCTGGTTTAAAATGAGAGACAAACATAAGTATACGTGGGTGGGTAGGAAAAAAAGTAAGAGGGCATTCTTGGAGTACATACTAATTGATTGGCATGCAAAAGAGACTCTTGGATTTGAATGTGTTGAGATGGGCAGCTGGTGGGATGTCTAATCATTACCTGGTGGAGGCAAGGATGAAGATATGTAAGGGTTTTTGGGAAAGAGGAAATGATGCGAGAGAGAAGAGGGTGGTGAAAGTAAGTGAGCTTAAAATAATGACATTTGTATAGCTATACCGGGAGAGATAGGGTGTAGAGTGGCAAAAGGTGAGAATAAACTAAGAAAGGGGAGTGGGAAGGAATGGGTAATATTTAGAGAATCAGTGCTGAGATGGGTAAGAGAAGTGGGTGGCATGCAGAAGGTGGGAGGTAGGAAAGTTAGAAAGGGTAGTGAGGGTTAAGATGATAGGGTCAAGTTGGTAGTTAGGGAAGGAGTGTGATTAGGTGTACAAGATAATGCAGTAGGACATCAAGAGGAAGGTACAAGGCCTGCAAAAAAAAGAGGGCAAATGGGAGTTGGGGTGAGCTAGTATCAGCAAACTTCAGGGAGGAAGAGAAAATGATTTTGAGGGTTAATAGTGTGTGAAAAACAAATGGACAGATTGGAACATCGGTAAAGGGGCAGATGGGGAAATGGCAACAGGCAGTGATGAGGTGAAGAGGACTGTTGAATCTGTTTGAAGATAGAAGTGGCAACAGGCAGTGATGAGGTGAAGTGGACTGTTGAATCTGTTTGAAGATAGGGTGGCAGATTTAGGTTGTTTGTATTGGGAAGGTATGCAATGTGAGTAATGGGAAGTGGTTTGGGAGAGAGAAGAGGTGATATAAACCTTGCATACGATGAAATGTGGCAAGGTGGCTGGAGTAGATGGTACTGCAGTTGAATTTCTTAAGAAAGGGAGTGTGATGTTGATTGGTTATGATTTTTAATGTGTTTATGGATCCAGTGAGGTGCCTGTGGATTGGTAGAATGCACATATAATGCCACTGTATAAAGGCAAGGTGAGCCTTCAAACTACAAATGTATAAGTTTGTTGAGTGTCCCTGGTAAGTTGTAAGGAAGAGTGGTAACTGAAAGGGTAAAAACATGAACAGAGCAGCAGATCTGGGAGTGTTGGAGGGTGTATGAATTAGTTATGTGCTTTGAAGAATGCATGTGAGAAATACTATGAGAAAAATGATTTGTATGTGGTGTTTTTGGATCTTGAGAAAGTATATGATAGGGTTAATGATGATGCCTTGTGGAAGGTTTCATGAAAATATGGTGTAGGAGGTAAGTTACTGGAAGCATTGAGAAGTTTTCATCAAGAGTGTAAAGCATTTGAAGAAGTAGGAAGAGAGGAGAGTGAGTTGATTCCACATGAAGGTTGGTCTGCAGCAGGATTGTGTGATGTCACCATGGCTGTTTGATTTATTTATTGATGTGGTGGTGAAGACAGTAAATGCGAGGGTCTTGGAGAGAGAAACAGCGGCCTGGGCCCAGCTCTGGCTGTGCAGGTGAAGACCCTTGAGGACTTTGCCAGGTGTGGGTGAGGGAAGGGTTGGGAAGTGAGTGAGTTGTTTGCTGATGACACAGCACTAATGGTAGATTCAGTTCAGTTCAGTTTCGGATCTTTATTCCTTGATAGAGGAATCAGGGTCCTAGTGCTGTCAATAGGTATCCCTGTACAATGTTACCGGAAGCATCTGGCAAGTGTTGCGAGCACATATAAATTGTTATATTTATATATGGTAGATTCATGTGAGAAACTACAGAAGATGGTGTCAGGATTTGGGAGTGTGAAAGAAGAAAGTTGAGAATAAATGTGAACAAAAGCAAGGTTATTAGGTTTAGCAGTGCAGAGATATGGGGTTTAAATGAAGAAAATGAAGTAAGTTAAGTGTTTTAGACACCTGACAGTGGACATGGTAGCAAATGGAACCATGTAAGCAAAGATGAGTCATAGGCTGGGTGAGGGGACAAAGGTCCTGAGAGCATCAAAGAATGTGAGGAAAGACCAGTCACTAGCTGGAGGACAAAAATGGGTATAATTCAAGGTATAGTAGTCCCAACAATATTGTATGGAAGTGAGGCATGGACTATGTATGAGAATGTTTAAAAGATGGTGAATGTGTTGGAAATTAAATGTCTGAGGATAATATATGATGTAAGGAAGGCTGATTGAGTAAGTAATGATAGGGTAAGAAAAAGGTGTATTAATAAGAAGTGTATGGTGAGAGACCTGAAGAGGGTACACTAAAATGGTTTGGACATAAGGATAGAATGGGTGAGGAGAGGTTGACAAAGTGGATATATGTGTCAGAAGTAGAGACGACAAGGTAAAGGGGAGAGACCCAACTGGAGATGGAAGGATGGAGTGATAAAGATTTTGAGTGCTCAGGGACTGAACATCAGGAAAATGAGAGTGATGCATGGAATAGAATGAATTGGAGTGGTGATATATGACGTGCTGTCACTGGACTGAACGAGGGTATATGCAGCAGGAAACCATAGAAGGGTCTGTGGGGCCTGGTTTTGTATAGTGGATATATGTCATAACTTTTCTTCTGAACAGCTGCTCCATTTATCCAAGGAGTTGATTTGTCCTTGTGTGGAGTACTGCTCTTAAATTTGGGGTCGTTCTAACTCTGTTCCTTTACTTGACAGAGTTGAGTCAAAAGCAGTCCAACATATAAACTGTCCCAGGATAACTTCCAAACTTGACCCCCTTGCCCTGTGCCTCAGTGTTGGTTCACTTTCCCTCTTCCATAGGTATTACTTTGGCTTTTGCTCCTGAGAGCCGGCTGCTTGTGTGCCCCCACCACTAGCTAAACCATGCAATACTCAGCAAGCTGCTGCATCACATGATTATTTTCTGGCCATCGGCAACTCAAGGATTCGTCGTTTTGATAATTACTTCCATCCCTACACGTCGAAGCTTTGGAACTCTCCACCTTCTCATGTCTTCTCCAATAACTATGACCTGGCTCATTTCAAAAGACAGTTCTTTCACTTTCTCAAAAATTTGTACTTTCCCTTTCTTTTTTTTTCTGTTTCTTAATTCTCTCTCTATTCAAATTAGGGCCTGGCCTTGCTGTGGACTATTGTCCATGACTGGAGTCTTCAACTTAAAAAAAAAAAAAGCTATTTTAGGTGCTCTTTCAAATGGTTCTATCTGGTTGGTTATCTGAACTTTAGGCCCAACAACTTCCTGAAGAAAGAGGCTACGAAATACTTAGTCAGCCTGCACTAAAGATATTACTTACTGCTAGGCCAAAGCTTTTTTTGATACCTGCCAGTCAGTGTGGGTAGAGTTTGTTGATTTTCTCTCTATTTTTTTCTACTGTGCAGTCCTTGGTAGTAGTGGTTATCTTGGGTTATATGAAAAATATTCACAAGGTTTCTTCCCAAAACACATTCAGCACAGAGGTTTTGGAAATACACAACACTGGGCTGGAGACAGGTTTAAAATGGATACTGTATCTCAGGATAACATTTGTCATGTAACAGAGAATGGAGAAGAGTGGAAGTTTTTTATTTTGGTTTTACCTGTACACATCAGTTTACAGAAAAGTTAAAAAATTCATAAAAAGTAAAAAAAATGTCCTCTTTTTGCTTTGAAACAAAATTTAAAAAGTCACATGAAAAAATGACATTCCTTTTCAGACAGCATGACTGGGTTGGGACTGAGGACCCTAGCTGTGCAAAATTACTTACTCCAAAAAAGGTACATGTATGTACCTGAATACCCCCTGCATATGGCAGATGGGCTAAATATGACAAACTGCCAAATAGGCAAATCTAATTAACTGCTTACTAGTAGGTAGTAGTTGTTAGGCAGTCAACAACCAGGGACATATATTACCAGTACTACCCACCTGTGTATCAGGAGGGTTAATGACATTTGCTTGGTGAGCCAGCACTTTTGTGGTTGTCAAGCTGCACTCCCCTGACCCAGGTAGTTCTTTTCTTTCTGCCTCACTAATATGTGGACTACTGGCATTCTATCCACAAAAGCAGTCTCTCCTTGTCATATGCAACACTTAACCCACGCAGCTCATTCTTTGTAACTCCAGATTTTCCTGTGGCGGTCACTGTGTGCTAGCCCTGCCTTTTGGCAATATGGTAGAGCAGTAGACAGAAGTAGTAAGTAGGGACATCCAGGATAGAGCATAAGGATGAAGCAGAGGGTAGGAGCATTAGATTGAAGTAGTCTTTAGGAAGATAAGTAGGAGCTTCTGGGTGGTGGTGGGGGGGGGGGGAGCCTTCTGCAGTCACGTGTTAGGGGTGAGGCACTAAAGGCTAAGAAGTGGCACTGGAGTTCTATAGTTATGGAGACTCTGTTGGCATGGGCACCCCTTTGAGGGAGTTCCAATTGGAACAGGCATCAGAGATATAGTTAGCTTACTATGACACCAGTTTTTTTGTGTTAAACAAACAATGTGTGCAAGTGGCAGTAATTGAAACAATTCTAACCTTTAAAATTCTGGTGATCTATATCATCATACATTCTTGAAAGTAACCAGCAACAAACTCTTTTGGGAACAGCTTATTTTGTTGGCTGCTGGTAATTGTGAGAAAAAATGTTTATGCAGGAAATTCACTTTGTGATTTTGTATTAACTGAAAAAAATAAACATCTTTTTTTCATATTTGTTCACCATTTTGCATGCATCAGGAACAAATAAGGTATGGCCTCATTTGCTCACAACCACTCTCCAGCTGTCATATATAATAAATCAAAACCAGAGCTACCCTATCCATGGCCAATTCCCACAAACCTTTCTGCGAATTTCCATGACTGCTTCATATGCCCTCGTTCAACCCCTGACAGTAAGTGGTTTCCAGTATACCACATTATTCCAATTTTCTCTATCCCAGGCACACCTCACATTTTCTGAATGTTTAGGTTCTGATCACTCAAAGTAACTTTCATTCCATCCCTCTGCCTTCTCCTCAGTTTCCTCTTCCTCCTTGTTCTCTCCACTTCTGACGTGTATGCCCTTTAAATGAGCCTCTCCACTCATCCTATCCATATGCATATTCCGTTTAAAGACACCCTCCTCTGCTCTCATACATACTCTTCTTCCTACAACACCTCTATTACACTATCATTTCTTATTCAATCACCCTTCCTCACACCATAGGGTTCAAACATTTAATTTCAAACACATCCATCCTCTTCCATATTTTTTAATTTAGGTCCCTTGATTCACAACCACACAACACCATTTAGAATACTATACTATCAAAATACCCAAACATAAACTCTCTTTCTACAAATTCTTCAGTGCACCTGCAGCCTTATCCCCCTCACCAATCTTATCTTCCTTCAGTTTCCATGGTTCCATCCACTGCCATATCAACTCCCAGATATGAAACACTCCATTTCCTCCAAGTTTTCCCCTACTCAAAATCACACTCCAACCAACCTCTGTCTCTACACTGCTGAACTTAATAACCCTACTTTTTTCACATTAACCCTCAACTTTCTCCTTTCATACACTCTCCCAAAGTCAGCCACCAGCTTCAGCAGTTTCTCACTCTAGTCTGCCTCTAGAGCTGTGTCATCAGCAAACAGCATCCGACACCTTCCAGTATCCCCAACCCTATGGGAGCAGCAGAGAAAGAATATAACCTACATATGTAAAAGGCAACTTTGAGGAGCAGGAATATCTATCTATCTACCTATATCCCTGATGCTTTTTCCCAACTGGAACTTCAAGTGGGTGGCCACGGAAATAGAGTCCATAACTAATGAATTCCAGTGTTGCTTCTTAGCCTTTAGTGCCACAGGCAAAGGGCAACTCTAGTGCAGTGTTTGCAGAGGCCCCTACCAAATATTCCTACCTAATACTTCTACCTAACACTCCTGCCTAAATGTTCCTACCTACTACTTGTACCATTTGCCAAAAGGCAGAGCTAGCACATAGTGATCACTGCATGAAAATCAAGAGTTATAAAGAACGAGCCGTGTGAGTTAAGTTGTCAAGTGTCATATATGACAAGGAGAGATTGTATGTTTATGGACAGAATGCCAGCAGGAATAGAGAATTGATAATCCTACCCTCCTGTATTAACACTTATAAAAGTACTTAGCACTAACATGCTAAGACAGAAAATATGAACACACAAAAAAAATTATTTATTCTTTAAACCTAATCACCTCTCCAGCCTCAGCAAGGTAGCATTTAAAGCAATATTCGTACAACTATCACCATGTGTCTTCAACAACAAAGCTTGTGGTTGTTCTGTCGTACCATCAAGAACAATAACGACCTTTATGGATAGGAGTTATTTAAATTTTTTTCAATCGTCTTAGCAATGCTGAACTACAGTAGTGAAAGTGTATATCATTTCAGTTTATAATGAGGACTAGATATACCTTGACCATCTTTTTGTATTTTTACAACAAACTAGGGCATTATTTTAAAAATATACAAGTGACTAGAAATGTTTACAATATCCCTGTGGGGAAAGAAAAAAAAAAAAATTTAAATGCTACAGTCCTCACAAGGTATAAAATATCATGGAGTAAAATCTGACTAACAGAACACAAAACAATATTCTATCTTTTCAAACCATGACAACACTAAAGGACATGAAATTATTTTCCCATTTATCAACTGCTTACTGTAATATAAAAAAAATCATAACATGTCTATTCAACTATGAGGTATTTATTAATTTTAGGCTAACATCACTCAATACAATTACACTTCAACCTCTGTTTAATCTATCAACATAATGGTTATGAGATCATAGGTAAGGTGAGTTTCATTTACTTCAAAAATGTCATGTAATTACTGCAGAGTCATACCCATTAACTGACATTCCTTACTCCTGGAAATAATACTATAATATGACAGAAAGTACTGCAGTTTTTGAAATCCATCCTTCTTGTCTAATTTTTAAACTCATAGTGCAGCTTCATATTATAGTATGCATATTATTGTTAAGTTTCACTCCCCTGTTCAAAAACAATTTCACTGCATTTCACAGTATTTTAATGCTTTCCCTTATTCACTTGCTCTACTGCCTGCTTTCCTAACTGTGCTTTTTAACTGGCATTTACCTTATAACTGCTAATACTTACTGTTGTGTGAAAACAAATGACAACCACCCAAATGTGCACATTTTGTATTGTGAAGAAATTACGAACAAGGAACATACAGATGAAAATATTTTCAATACACTTCTGTCCACACAAATATTTTATGATTTAGACACACACACAAGGAAATAATGTTAAAGTTTAGTCCACTGACACACACACAATAAACATGTAATTTACCATTAATCCCTTTCATTAAAAATTTCATCTTTCTTCAATGTTATGGATATTTTGGTTACAACTAGGTATAAACTTTATATTTCTTGGTAACATATCTGAACTAATCTTTTTCTTCCTAGCCTTTTTATACAACTCTGACTGCTCTGAACCTGTTACATGCGTATTACTATTTGTAAGTTCTAGACCTGTTTCTTTCCACAATATAACTTTTGTTCTCTGCAAGTCAGCCTTTTTATCACTCTTTTTAGAAAACTCACACCCTTTCAAAGAAGAGTTCATATTTTTGACTGGCAGACTATTCTTTGGCTTTGTGCTGGCATGGATATATAGCCGTTTGTAAGTATTTTTTTCCCTTTCCTCCATCTCTCGTTTTCGTTTCCCATCTTCACTACGAGTTTTATCTTGTTTCTCTTTAACACGGTTGGCAGCCAATGCACCTGAAAGTTTAAAACAAAAAAATATATATAATTGTATGGTAATAGTTCATTTCAAATCACATGTATAACTTAATTAGAATTCTGAGGTAATAGCTTTTAATTTGAAATCATGTGTTTTACCTATCCACTGCTGTTGCTCTAAATATTTGTTGTGCCCAAAGTTTTTTAATTTTTATGTTATAGGCTCCAGGCACGGACAAAAGCGCACCATCCTTCATTTTTTATTTTGTTTTGTTTAACAACTTGAAAGTTTTTCCTATACAAAAAATACATACATGTATATATTTATCTTTAATTATCCCACGACCTATTTCTATGAAAGAGTTCTGGTGTTACCCAAGACCTTTCTAAAGGCTCTTGCAGCCTAAGCTGCAATATTTCCGTAGCAGAGAAATGAAGAAGCATTTGGAGTGAGAAGTTCTTTGATATGACTGTACTCCCAATGACAGAACATTGCCAAAGGTGTCTTTTGGCTCATGGTGTAACCTTACACAGGCAGAGTCCAGTAACACCTACGAACAGGTATGTATATATATATTTTTTCATACATATTCACCATTTCCTGCATCAGCGAGGTAGTGTCAAGAACAGAGGACTGAGCCTTAGAGGGAAAATCCTCACTTGGCCCCCTTCTTTGTTCTTTCTTTTGGAAAACTAAAAACTGGAGGGGAAGATTTCCAGCCCCCACTCCCACCCCTTTTAGTCGCCTTCTATGACACGCAGGGAATACGTGGGAAATATTCTTTCTCCCATATCCTTAGGGATAATAGGTATATATATCATCCCTGGGGATTGGGGAGAAAGAATACTCCCCACACATTTCCTGCATATCGCAGAAGGCTGAAACAGGGGTCTAGAAATCCTTCCCTCCAGTTTATAAATTTTCAAAGAAGGAGCATAGAAGGGAGCCAAGTGGGGATTTTCCCTCTAAGGTCCATTCCTCTGTTCTTGGTGTTACCTCACTAACACGGGAAATGGCGCAGAGCGAGGAAGTGGTGAAAGCCTAGTGGAAGATGAAGTGCGGCAAGGCGAAAGGATTGGATGGTATTGCAGTTGAATTTATTAAGAAAGGGGGTGACTGTGTTGTTGATTGGTTGGTAAGAATATTC
>JAYMFT010228948.1:0-11224 GCA_038088735.1 Panulirus argus
ATATATATATATATATATATAGAAAGAGCAGAAGAGGGTGTGGTGAAATGGTTTGAACATATGGAGAGAATGAGTGAGGAAAGGTTGACTTAGAGATTATATGTGTGTCAGGAGTGAAGGGAACAAGGAGGACCGGGAGACCAAACTGGAGGTGGAAGATGGATTGAAAAAGATTTTGAGCGATCAGGAACTGAACATGCAGGAGAGAGCAAGGCGTACACGGGATATAGAGTGAACTGGAAAGATGTGGTATAGTGGGGTCAACGTGCTGTCGATGGACTGAACCAGGGCATGTGAAACATCCGGGGTAAACCATGGAAAGGTTTGTGGGGCCTAGATGTAGATAGGGAGCTATGGTTTCAGTTCATTACACATGACAGCTCGTGTTTGGATGTGAACGGATATGGCCTTTCTTAGTCTGTTTCCTGGCGCTACCTCGCTGATGCGAGGGGCTGCGGTCAGGCGTGGGGGAGAAGAGAATGTGTATGTTATCTTTTTTCTTTTTATTCATGTATTTGTGCTGTTTCCTGTGGGGCGGGATGGCGTTGGAAATGGATGAAGGCGAGTAATTATGAATATATACATGTGTATATATGTATATGTGTGCGTATGTATATGTTTGTATATGTATATGTATATATACGTGTATGTGCGTATATGTATGTATATGTGAATCGATGTCTTTCGTCGTCTGTTTACTGGTGCTATCTCTTTAACACGAGAAATGGCGATCAGCTATGGAGGATATATATATATATATATATATATATATATATATATATATATATATATATATATATACATAAATATATTACGCTTGGTCGCCTTTTCCCGCAGTAACGAGGTAGCACCAGGAATAGACGAAGAAAGGCCACATCCGCTCACATCCACTTTCGAGCTGTTATGTGTATTGCACTGAAACCACAGCTCTCTATCCACAACCAGGCTCCACAGACCTTTCCATAGTTAACCTCAGACTCTTCACATGCCCTTGTTCAGTCCACTGACAGCACGTCGACCCCAGTATACCACATCATTCCAGTTCTCTCTACCCCGTGCACTCATTTCATTCTCCAGCATGTTCAGGCTCCGATCGTTCAAAATCTCTTTCATTCCATCCTTCCATCTCCAATTTGGTCTACCTGCTTTTTTTGTTCTCTCCACTTCAAAAATGTGTATCCCCTTAGTCAACCTTTCCTCACTCATTCTCTCCGTATGTCCACAACTTTTCAGTACACCCTCTTCAGCTTTCTCAACCACACTCTTTATATTACCCCTTTCGTTACTTACTTGATCAAACCACCCCACACCACACATCCACCCTCCTCCGCAGTCTTATCTATAGCCCATGCTTCGCCTCCATATAACAATGTTGGAGCTACTATATCTTCAAACACCCATTTTTGCCCTCTCAGAGAACGATCTCTCTTTCCACACATCTTTCATTACTTCCAGAATCATCACCCCTTCCTCCACCCTATGACTCACTTCCGCTTCCATGGTTCCATTCGCTGCCATGTCCACTTCCAGATATCTAGACCACTTCACCTCCATTTTTTCTCCATTCAGACTCACATCCCCTTTAACATGTCCGTCAACCCTGCTAAACTTAATAACTTTGTTTTTATTCACATTTATTCTCAACATCCCCCTTTCACACACCCTTCCATACTCAGTCACCAACTTCTGCGGTTTCACGCTTAAATCTGCCGCCAGTGCTGTATCATAAACAGACATCAACTGACTCACCTCCCAGGCCATCTCATCCCCAACAGACTGCATACTCGCCCCTCTCTCGAAGACTCTCGCATTCACCTCCCTCACCACCCCATCCATAAATAAGTTAAATATCCATGGTGACATCACACACCCCTGCCGCAGACCAGCCTTCACTTGGAACCATTCACCTTCCTCTCTTCCTACTTGTACACATGCCTACACCCTTTAATAAAACTCTCACTGCTTCCAGTAGCATTCCTCCCGCACTGTATATTCTTAAGACTTTCCCAGAGGCATCTCTGTCATCCTTATCGTATGCTTTTTCCAGATCAATAGATGCCACATACAAATCCATCCGTGTCTTTAAGTATTTCTCACACACATTCTTTAAAGCAAACACCTAATCCATACATTCTTTACCACTTCTGGAACCATACTGTTCATCCTCAGTCTGATGCTCTGTACATGCCTTCATCCTCTCAGTTGTAACCTTCTAATACATTCACCTTTTTCCCCCTTGCCTTTACACATTGGCACCATAAATGCATTCCACCGATCCTCAGGCACCTCATCATGATCCATACATACACTGAAAATCCTAACTAACCAGTCAACAATAATCACCGTTTTTCTTAATGAATTCATTAGCAATACCATCCACTCCAGCTGCCTTGCCACATTTCATCCTACGTAAGGCTTTCACCGTTCTTCTCTCTTCACCAAGCCACTCTCCATTACTCTTTCACTTTTACATACCACATCGAGTCAAACACCCTAATATCTAACGCATTCAGTAGTCCTTCAGAATCCTTACTCCATATCCTCCTAACTTCATCACTACCGGTTACCACTTCCCCTTTTGCCCCTTCACCGAAGTACCTATTTGTTCTCTTGTTTTTCGCACATTATTAACCTCCTTCTAAAATATCTTATTCTCCTTAAGTTTACATATACTGGTTCACACCATCTCTCATTTGCTTTCTTTTGCATCCCCTGAACCTTCCTCTTGACCTCCTGCCGCGTTGTCTTGTATATTCCCCAGTCATTTACACTCCTTCCGCCCAAACGCCTCCCTTTTCTCTTCCGCTAGTATCTTTACCTTTTCATCCCACCACTCACTACCCTTTCTGATCTGTCCACCTTCCACCATTTGCATGGCACATTCATCTCTCGCGCATGCTAGCACCGCTTCCCTAAATACCTCCCAATCCTCACCCACTCCCCTTGCTTCATTTACTCCCATCTTTTGCCATTCTACACTCAGTCTCCTGTGGTATTTCTTCATTAGGTCTCATTTCCAGGCTCACTTACTCTCACCACTCTCTTCTCACTGATATTGTTTTCTTCAAAAGATAGTGATTAGACATCTCACCAGTTGTCCCTCTCAGCACTTTTACATCCAAAAGTCTCTCTTTTACACGTCTTTATACTAATATGTAATCCGATAATGCCTGCTAACCATCTTTCCTACTCACATATTTTTGTGAATGTCCCTCTTTTTAAGCCAGGTATTCCCAACCACCAGTCCCTTTCCAAAACTCAACCCCACAAAGCCGTTCACCTTTTCCATTCATAATTCTGAATACCTCACGCCCCCCAATTATACCCTCAACTGCCACATCACTTATGTTCGCCTTCAAATCACCTGTCATTAATGCCCGGTCTCTTGCATCAAAACTGATGACACACTCGGCTGCTCCCAAAACACTTGCCTCTCATGATCTTTCTTCTCATCGGCAGGTGCATAAGCACTAATAATCACCCATCTTTCGCCATCCACCTTCACTTTTACCCACATCAGTCTAGAATTCACTTCCCTAAACACTTTCACACACTCCCACAACTCCTGCTTCAGGAGTAGTGCAATTCCTTCCTTCCTTAGCTCTTGTCCTCTCACCCACCCCTGACTTTACTCCCGTTTCCAAACCATTCTTCCCCTTTACCCTTGTGCTTTGTTTCACTCAGAGCCAGACCATTCAGGTTCCTTTCCTCAAGCATACTACCTATCCCTCCTCTCTTCTCACGGAAAAAAATCTGTGGGGTTTTATTGTGGATAGGGTCTCAGGGTTCGGTGCATTACACATGACAGCTAGAGAAAGGATATGAGCGAACAAGTATATATGTATATGTGTGTGTGTGTGTGTGTGTGTGTGTGTGTGTGTGTGTTTCTGTCTGTCTGTCTGTTTCTATCTCTACATCTGTCTGTCTCCATTTATCTTCCCCGGTATGTATAACTTCCTCCATCCCTTGTCCCCTCCTCCCTGCATACAAACTATGCAGCGCAGGGAACTAGGGCAGCATGTCTCCTGCAGTCTTTATGGCCGAGGGACGGCCTTCTACCCACATCCTCTGCACTTGACTTTATTCTCTTTACTGGAGGTTTGTCCGTCCGCGGGCGTGGGCCTGTATGACGACGGGGGTCCGCCACATTTCCTAGAAGACATTACTCATATTTGATCTCGGGATCAGCCGTTATTACTACATGAATTGAATGATTTAGCTGCCTAAATTATAAAGATTTTTTCTTTCTCATTTGTAGGCGCAGAAAACGGTCGTAAGGTGGATTAGATTCGTTGCTATTAGAGCTCGAAGTTATTTATTTAGTTTCTTGAGCCCGACATTACGATCCTTGAACTCGACGGTAAAACCCTTGGGTTTTGACCTTTGACCTGACCCTGAGCATCAGGTCAAAGGTCAGGCCGTCGTACCCAAGGGTCATACCGTCGTGGTGAAGGTGTTAAGCCCAAATTTGATCATTCTTTGATACCCTCTCAAACGGGTTCGCTGTTTGGATTCTTCACCACAGGTAATGAGTAAACTTGTAATCTTTGTATGGATTCCTCCCCACATGGAGTTCCTGGTTCACGAACTGGCTCGTGACTTGGATGTCAGTGGAAGGTATTAGACTGTCATGTTTCCTCCTTACTCATGTAACGCCAGACACGGATCCGGGATGCCTGACTGTCCGAGCAGGAGGAAGCTGTAGATGATGGGACACCTCTCGATTGGTGCAAGAGGGTGAAGGATGACATATCTTCTCGTACGAATATGAGAAATGATCTCGAGAAAGGGGTGTTACGGCTGCTAAGCGTGTTTTCCACGCAAAAAACTCCCGGGAGAAAGGCCTCCTTGTATCCCTCTCTTCTGGCCTCTCCTCTACATGTCACATCCCAGATACACACAGCCTTTTCTTCCTTCATAGTGTAGAGCGGCATCTTGGTGGAACCACCTGATGGATGACCTCTACTGCTGAACACCCTTGCTGCACTGAATGTAAATAACATTGATAACGATACTGCTGCCTCTCCTGATACTTCTGGGCTTGAAGCTCCCTGTCCCAGGCCATGTTCTTCCATTCCTGTGGCATCACAAGATGCTGGTACTTTTCACATCATTTTATCCCTTTCGTTGCGGAACAAAGAGGAAGTGCAAAGGAGTTTCCTCAGCAACACCTGAGACGCATCTTACATAACGGCCCTCACACGGGTAGGCCTGTGCCAGTAATGGCACCCCGGGAACGCGCACCCGACCTTAGCCAGTAGTGACAAGCCGAGAAAGGGCTGTCACTGACAAGAGACTGTGTGCCAGGCTTGACTTGGCGAATCTTCAGACACACACACACGAGCCTCTGTGGTGTTGTGGTAAGCATTACTGAACGTGAGTCAGTACGGGCTAGCCCTTGGACGGACACGCATGGGATCGAATCCTGTGCGTGGCAGTCGGCCTCAACCAACCCAGGTGTTCATCCTTCCCTTGTGGCTGGTTGATAAATAGGTTCCAGGCTAAGGCTGGAGCATGAGTGTGTGTGTGTGTGTGTGTGTGTGTGTGTGTGTGTGTGTGTGTGTGTGTGTGCATATATTCGTAGGAGTAAAGACATGGTACATATATACAGGGTTAAGAGACGGGGCAGTACTATTGTACAGCTCTCTCCCCGTAACACAGACGGTAATCACACGCCAGGGAACACTGTCCAGCAGAGCCCCGTACGATGCCCTCTGCCACCCTCCACACTGCCACATGTGGGCCGCTTCGAAAACCACGGAGTGAATAGTCATGAAAAACCAGTGTTAGTCTTTTTCAGATTAAATCTAGCGTTTAAGCCATGAGTTTTACTCCCTTAACGTCCTCGCTCTGCTACATCTCTTGCCATCCAGAGATACACTTTGTCGTTACTGCCGTCTGATTCCGCACTTCAGAGGCGCCCGCCAGTATGGCAGTGTAGCGTTTAGCGGTAGACGGAGTGCGGCAACACGTGTCGTGGCTTTATTACGTGGGATTATCTGTCAGGTTTGTTAGCGGTAATGCGTATGTGTGAGGCCGTATGGTCATGTTGGCCAACCAGGCTATTAATCGCTCCCTTACACCTGAATAGGGCACCAGCCTCCCCGCCATGTCCTGCTGGCACCAGTAATGATGTGTGTGTGTGTGTGTGTGTGATAGTATGGGTAAAAAGCACATAGAAGAGGAGTAGGTGAGGCAAGCATATAACGCACAGTGGTTACAGTAGACCGCTATAGGAGGGTGACAAGAGGGCCCAGGAACCCAAAGGGTCCTCGTCCCGTCGGCGAGTGTTAGTGGCACTGGTGATAACACAGGTGGAGGGCCAGGTGCCTTTAGACGCATGACTGATACTGAGTAGTATATACTAACGTTGATAATAGTGCGAAGGAGGATCAAGGTACAGTATGTAATACAAAATATAAGGCATACATTATACAGGATGTACTGGGACTAGTAGTGATACTGAAGAGTTACAGAGTATATGTATTTATAGGATACACAACGACAATGACGGTGTTATGAAGGTAGTTGCATATCGCAGAGTATAGTAAGCAGCAGTATTACTGAAGTGGGCCCTGAAATCCCTGATTTTAGAGCGCTCAGTGACGTATGTGTGAGTGTCAGTTGCAGAGCCGAGTCGGCTCTTTGGGAAGATCGGGTTGATAAGAGTAGGTTGTCCCGGGGCCCAGGACCCCAGCACTCCTGCTCCAGCTTTCATAACACGTCCCGAGGGGATCACGGAGCCCTTGACAGACTCCACCATCATGTGTTATGGGTTTGTGTGTGTGTGTGTGTGTGTGTGTGTGGACGAGCAAGGAGCGCCCACCGATGAGAGCCATGGCCAATATGCTCTTTAACCCCCTGAGTTATTTACCCGCACCGACGTGTCCCCGGGCGTGACATTACGAAATCACACCACCAACAGGAGCTGAAAGTGTCCTTTGAATCTTGGGGCTCCAACCTTGACTTTATAGAATTATATTTCATGGTATAATTCTGGTGATTTTTTTTTTTTGTGTGTGTGTGTGTAGTTAGCTATATATACTATACGGGATGTTTGGTTTTGTGTAATTTCCTATTTAGTGTACGGGAATGGAGTTTTACACTCGTGAACCCCATCACTTTATTTATGAACGTTCCTTATCACACAACTTTTTAACTTATGTATGTTTCTGCATTAACCATGTCCTTGGTCATTTTATTCCATTCATCCACCACTCTCTACCTTAAAAGTACTTCTTTACATTCTTTTTTTAACGGGAGACAGACAGACAGACAGACAGATATCCTCCCCAGACGAGTCCTTCCGTTTCATTATTCATAGGATGGGGGGTAGGGTCTGGCCCTCGGGGTACGGTACTAGTGGCCGAGGCAGACCGTGTCAAGGTCACCTGACTGGTCCCCCCCCCCCTCCCTTCCCCCGCCCTCCCACAGCTGGCCGAGGCAGACCGTGTCAAGGTCACCTGATGGGTCACCCGCCTCGCTGGATGAGGCACAAACACTTTTCTCAGTCCATCATTCATGGGGCCCCATGATGTATACAGCCTCTTGAACCAAAAGATATTTGCATATATGCAAATATGTATGTGGCGATTATCTTTGCTATTGGCAAGAAATATGTGTTGCATTTGTATTTATGCAAATGAGGAAACATTTATTCATAGTTAATTCAGCATCAGTACTAACTGTAAATTTCAGATCTGTAGCTGAGCGGTAGCCGCTGGCGACCTCTGCCGCGTGGGTCTTTGTTTGTTTACGTTTCTCTTATTCAGTCATGCCGTCCAGTGGCTAAGGGAAGACCCGTCCTGTCCACACGACACATTGACTCCTCTTGTCCGACGCCTGTGTGAAGACGTTATTTTCCCCCTTTAGAATTCTTGAATTCTATTTCTTCTCTGTATGACTTCTTTGTTTCCTTGATGGCTTTCCGGACTACCCACCCATCTCCCTAGGTCTGTCTTACCACTTTGCCCTCTCCCTGGCTCCCTCCCGCCACCTTACTGTCTCCCTGGTTCCTTCCTGCTACCCTACCATCTCCCTTGTTCCCTCCCGCCGCCTTTCCGTATCTCTGGCTTTTTTCTTGCCATTCTGCCCTCTCCCTGGCGCTCTCCTACCACTCTGCCTTCCCCTTGGCTCCCTCGTGTTGTCGCACTCCATATCCCTCTCTCTCTCTCTCCTGCAAGTTCCTAGTCCACCTTCCTTTCCTCTTCCCTTCCTCTCCAGCGGAAAGGATTGTGGGGAAGTTGGATGGGAGTTCTGGCTACTCTGACCTTGAACTTGGGACTCCACAGGTAGGGTGCTTAGCCCTACCCCGTTTAATGTCTTAGTTAATGCCCTCTCTTTGTTCCTGCCTTAGTTAATGCCCTCCCTTAGTCCATGTCTTGGAAGGGCATAATCTCGGCTAAGTTGAACACGATCATCACCTGTGGTTCTAGTGATATACTCACTGTACTTAACCATGTCTCAGATTCCTATGTCTGGTTAGCGTTTATCATTTCTAGTCAGGAAACGGGAATCATAAATAGACGCCTCCATAAAAGAAATTGAGTTACATAAGATATTCAACTGACCGGATTGTTCATGGGATCACACACTGAAAATGTAAGATTTCGTTATCTTAGCTTAAAGTACAGCACATTTCGAAGCTGTTGTAAGCTTAACCCAGCTGCCAATGTAGGGAAAGGTGCAGAGCACTCAGAGCTAACTTTACTCCGCATTACGTTACTATCGTCTAGTAAATTTGACGAACCTTGTATATAATCTCTCACTGACTTATTATGTAACATTTCACTTTTCTAGTGCCTGGTAAATGGCTTGGACGGACAAGAAAATATAAAATGAGGTCATGAGAACTGTTCTTGGTTGTTCCAGAACAATGGAGATTCTAGATATGAGGAAAGCAATTGGTCTTCCTGGTATTAGAGAGGGGATACTGTCATGTTCAGCCAAACGCCTCCAAGTCCATGTACAATATCGTATCATAATTCCTTCTCCAAATGTAGACATAAAATCATGGATTATTTTACCTGCTACTGAGATTGTATAATGTTCATCACGTGTGCACGACAACTGCACTCACGTGCTCGTAGGAACTTAATACCTTTGAAATCACTGTCCATGATTTCCCCTTTAGGTCTTGCTCAGGTTTACAACCAGGAGCGAGGCTGGGAGTTAAGAATGATGCACTTAGTCAAATTGGCGCCCCAGTACCACTTGACACAATCTTTCGCAAATTGTATGCACAAATGGGTCTTTTCAGTGAACCACTGAGGTTGTCGAAAGTGCTGTTGGCGGTTCCTCATTAGAATGGGGAGTCAGGATCAGTAATTGGGCCTCCACCCTCCAGAGTGAAGTTTCCCGTTCTCATTGCCATGAAATTTACAAACGAATTCAAACAGCAACAGACCGCTGGGTCCTAACGAGGCTGTTTATGACAGTGGAAGAGAAGCTCGTGGATTAGTCCGGATACAAGTACCTCTCGTGATTAACTGCACTGAACTCCGCTACCTTGATTGTGACATGCCTGTGTCAGAAGCACGACACAGATGTGATAGTTTGTTCGCTTCAGAGTTGCCTTTCATTTACTTTTTGAGATCTTAACATGTTGATATGACTGATGAATCGTCCAAGATTTATGACTCCAAGTTGAAGCTGACTCATATTTGGGTCTAACTATATGTAGAATAAAAGAAAAAAGTAATATAAAAAGAATTTCAGAGATTTCTTTTTTTTTTAGGATTCAGGCCAATGGAATGTGACATTATTCAATAAATCTGCCACCATGATATGATACAACCTTTTGTTTACATACATATGATCGGTAGACACCTTAATGATGCGGTCCGACTCAGGCTGGACTCTAGACACGCACGGGAGTTCGCTTTACCTGTTGATACTGGGCGGACAGGATACGAGACCTACTATCAGGATGACGTCACACCCTGTAATGTTGAATTTTGTAAGATTATGTAATTCGGGATGATTCCTAGGGTACATTACAGAATTTGTGTAAGCATTTCATTCTTAATGACGTGTTAATCCAGTTCCTGCAGAAGTATCCTAACCTGGCATATTGTACATTCCTCATGTACCGCTGTGTAACGTAATCAGTAGATCCTGGATATTTCATGTGCTCAGCCTTATCTTCTCGGCTTCATTGACAGGATAAAATCGCTGCTTTTGCGAACAAAATCTCCCAGCACCTTACACTTCTCCCTGCACCTCAAACTTCTCCCTGCATCTCAAACTTCTCCCTGCACCTCAAACTTCTTCCTGAGCCTCACACTTCTCCCTGCGCCTCACACCATTCTCTGCGGGAATGTTAAAACATGCACCGGCCGTCCAGCTGATAGGGACGACCGCCATCAAATGTGAAGCGTCTGGTGTTGTAGCTGTGACTGCATCTCATTTCATTTAATATACAGAAACCGTCGGCAGCGTGTGATTCTGTTGGGGGAAGGTGCGTCTTGCCGCCGGGGAAGTATTGACACAGTTCCCTCACCAGTCGAAGTAGACTGAAGGTCAACCAGTCACCTGCCGTTGCTGAAATACGTTTAGCGTCTTCACATGATAAATGAAACAGAGAGACCAGACAGTCCACGCTCTTTGACTATACATTTAATACATATCAAGCGTTCCATCAGCCAATATTCGTTAAGTCGAGTGTTTGTAGAAATATGGCTCATAAAGTTTGTTTGAACCTTTGCAAGCCTTTCCTTACGTCATTAAGCCACGTCCTTTTGACAACATATATTGTATGTTCTTAAATCTATATTGCCCTATTACGGTCACAACAAGGGTGAGACAGGTCACCCCCCGTACACCAAGCCTCCCCCAACAGTGACAGGGATCAGATTACATCCTTACACTGTCTCCTGGTGGCAGCCAGAGTGAAAGTGAATGATAATCTAGAAGTACATAAGGAGGTATTCCTTATTCTCTTAAAAACAGCGTGAGGTCTGGTTGTAAAGTCATGTGGCAGTCTCTCTTGTCTCCTCTAATGTAGCCTAGGTATGCAGTCTGTGGAGAGAGGATGAGGTATATTGGTTTAGCCTGCGACTTTGACCCGGTCTGTAGCGTTGGCACAGTGTGGCAGCGTCGGGACAAACCGCGCCTCACAGGCGACATTTCTTGCAGGGTTTGTTTAAATCTATCCCTAAACGGCTCTATTTTTTCACATTCTAAGACATAGTGTTCTAGTTTGTGTCCAAATCTTTGACCACAA
>JAYMFT010228959.1:0-11224 GCA_038088735.1 Panulirus argus
AGTACAGGCACATTACAATCTCTGGCACTTTGGTTATACGTATTATGTGTGGGATAAGAAGGAAAGTCTCTTTGCCAGAGACTTCCTCATCATCACGATCCCTGAGAGTAGTGAAGGCAGAGGAGAATCCCCCCCCCCCCCCCCACACAAACCGCCCGACGCCAGCGGACCCACCGGGAGTCTAGGAATGTGATAACCTACCTACTCATGCTGAGCTCTGCTACTTACAGGAGGAACTCCTGCGCGATCACCCTCCTCCTGGGGAAGGGGGAAACGGCGCACCAGACATACCTTAAAGCAGGTAACCCCACCTCACTATCAGCCAACATACAACACAAACATATAATACACACTTCAACATACGAAATACACCATCACACAACATACAGTTCAGAAAAATTGATGGCCATAGACCAAGAAGCAAAATACAACCCGACATACAACATAGGGAGGCATCTCTGGGGGGGGGGGGGGGCAGGTCGACCACAAGGGGCTACCCCCACCTCGGGTCTCCGTGGAATACTTTACCTCAGGGAAAATTTTCTGACCCGATCTTAATCCCATTAATGAGCTTCTTCCAACCCCACGGAAACATCGTCCAGGAAGTGGAGAGAGAGAGAGAGAGAGAGAGAGAGAGAGAGAGAGAGAGAGAGAGAGGATATTTATCAACTCTTATTAAAAATATTTGCTCATAACAACTGCGTAAATTTATGAGGTCATCGCTGGTCACCATCCCGGGATAGAGTCGTCAATGCTTTTTACTTAATAAAGTCAAAGTAGAGGCATAGCTGGGTTAAGCGAGCACGTGTGCAGCACTATCACCTGGACTTCCCCTACTCTGCCAGACAGGTATATATATAACTACTTATTAATAATATCCAAAGGAGACAAGTCACTTATAAACTAGTACATCTAAGTTCCACTCTCTCTCTTCTCATACATCCATTATACAAACAAAATATATATTGGAACTAATCTATATCAATAAAATAGCCAACATGTGTGTGTGTGTGTGTGTGTGTGTGTGTGTGAGCGCCATAGCTACATGACGATGAAAGCTAGAAATTGAAACTGTATGCAGTCCTATAGGGACCCTAGTTGGGATGTGCACCTGAATATCATCAGGTAAATTTCGTGAAAAAGAAAAAAAGTCCTGTGAATTAATGATACAAAATGATATGAAATAGATTAAGATGATAGAAAATGATCAGGGGACATCTCTCGATTTGTGTTAACCATCTTCCGAAGTACAGCCACTAAGAGACGTCTCCTGGGGTGTCTCCCATGACACACGTTGCAGACTCCCTGGGAGACGCCTCCCCGGGTCTGTAACCTCGTAACATCTCCAGAGGATGGGAGACACTTTCCCCGGAAAATATTGCCTAATTCTGAGGTAGATTCACAGGTGAGCAACTTGCTTTCCTTAATAATTGTTACATTCTCTTCCACGTCCACGTCAGTACCCTACCATGCATTATATGTCCTCTGAGAGGGCGGTAACGTATCCCGTCACATACCGTAACTTTACCCTCTCGACTTGATAACTTAGCCTCATGAAGGCCGTAACTTGAACTCAGCACAACTTAACAGGGTGAGCGCAGTAACTTTCCTTGTATATGATAACTTAATCAGTTAAGCATGGTTACTTCAACCCCCTCAGAGGTTGTGGTACCTTAACCTCCCCAGCTCAGTGTGACAACCTCCTCGGTTAAGACGTCTTCCTAACGTCATCACTCAATCCTCTAACCACAGCGTCGTAACCCACTGTGGTTAACTGGTTAACAGTACCCAGATGTACTAACTGCTACTACTGTTCATAAGATGTTATCAAGAACAAGATGACCAACATGTGTCCTCAATCAGCAGGTCTGCCTGCAAGTGTTAGTACTCTACCCACAACACGAGATCAGAACAGCCTCGCATCTAGACATCTCTTCCACTGTAAACAAATGTGTTTTTACATCTAAACGTTTAACGTCAAGTGTGTCTCACAACCACTGATGCAGCTCAACGTTCAACGTGTAATGCATAGGACACGAGTGAGAGATGAGTCACCCCTCCGAAATCCTTCACAAGAACTACCTTCCGTTTTCTACGTACTATCCTCCACGAGCACAAGCATCATAATAAACACAAACCACATAAGCATCTCTTAGTAACTACTGCATCCTGCTCTGCAGGGGATGAGTTATTTATGCAATGTTTCCCTTCGTAATCTTTGTGGGCTGTGGAGACGTCATACAGTGAAGACGTACTGGGACGATTTGGGTTGGGGTTACCACAGCATGCGTTCGTGAGCGTAGCAACTCTACGGGCAAAATTTCCTGCCGCTCCCCACAACGAAGGTTGCCTCGGTGCTGTGGCTGAACAGACGAACATACAACGTTGGAGGAGGTTGACGGACCCAGGACAGCTGCCTGTGTGGCCATCGGCAACTCAAGGGTGTGCCGTTTTGATAACTGCTTCTTTCTCTACACGTCGAAGCTCTGGAACTCTCTAACTTCTCATGTCTTTCCCAATAACTATGACCTGGCTCATTTCAAAATA
Organism: Panulirus argus; assembly: GCA_038088735.1. NCBI lineage: Eukaryota > Metazoa > Arthropoda > Malacostraca > Decapoda > Palinuridae > Panulirus > Panulirus argus. The sequence continues at coordinate 2,548 of JAYMFT010228959.1, forward strand.
CAGGTCTTTTACTTTCTCAAAAATTCGTAAATACTTTCCCTGTCTTTTCTTTTTCCGTTTTATAATTCTCTCCATATTTCAATTAGGGCCCGGCCTTGAAGTTAACTTTGGTCCGTGACTGTAGCCTTCAACGTAAAAAAAAAAAAAAAAAAAAAAATGCTGGATGTCTTCAGTAGTATCTTGGTCATGGTGACAACACCCAGTTTCTCAGTAACGTGATCTGCGTACCGATTCGGTCGTCTGCGTGCCGATGCCATCATCATCGTTTATTTTCTAACGATTTCCTCTCGTGATACAACCGCCATAAACCACAGGAAGTATCGTCACGGTCCCAACGATCCCAAGAGGGCGGGACGCTGTGAGATATAGATAAAACCTTCGGTGGCGATATCACGTGAGTGTGAGGCAGAGAGTCTGGCGATTCCCTACCCCACACCTTTCCACTCATTTTGCTGCTTATCGTGACTCGGCACTGTTTCCCCTCCCTAAATCCCTCCCTCCCTCCGCCGCCCCTCATCCTCTCCAGCGAGTGCCAGTCACACCTTTCAAAGCCGAGCCGGGCCCAGCCGGGCGTCATGATCCAGACCCCCGGGGGAACCCACGACATCATCGGGGATGAGGAGCGTCGGGCCCAGAACACCTCCCTGCGGCAGCCCTCACAGCCTTGGTCTGGTTTGTTTACCGGAGCACACGCACTCAAGCGCACCGCGGCGTCATCGTCAACTCTACCTCATCCGTGTTGATGCCTGGGGTGAGTAGCTGCTCTCCTCCTCCTGCCTTACACAAGAGGTCCCCACTGTACCCTCCTGCCTCACCCGGTGGGTGCCTACTGTACCCTCTCGACGGTGACTCTCATGATCATGCCTACTGTATGTAACGCTACACACAAGCAAGACAAACAACCAGAATACAAGAAGAGACACTAATAAAAACGCAACACTCTCTCTCTCTCTCTCTCTCTCTCTCTCTCTCTCTCTCTCTCTAGCAAAACCTCATCGTAAGTACTCACTCTCCCTCTATCCTATCTCTACATCAGGGAATATTTTGCCGTAGGTACTCGTACGGAGGTAATCTAAATTTTTTTCTCAAGTATTTAAAGGCAGGTAAACTTTCTTATTGAATATGTATTTTTTTTTTTACATAAGTCTCTCTTTTTCTCTGGATGTACCGAAGCATTTCGAGTCAACCTCAACAAGAGATCCTCTACAGTTTGAAAAACATTCTCTCAACCTTTCTTTGTAAGAACTATGCCAACCCCACCTCTGAATAAACTACATTTCATCTTCCTGTTGATGACTCTTTAACATATGCTGTCTGTCAGGTTCTGCCGTTGGTGTGATGAGTCACGGGGCCGTCTGTTCACAGGAAGCGTTCACAACACACACACACACACGGCTGCACGACACAGTGGTATTCTACCTTAACCCTTCTCCTCCACCTCCTCCTCCTCCTTCTCGACGCGTTCAGGATGTCTGACGGTACGAGTGTAACAAACAGCATTACTCACTCTTACGCAAGAGGCTCATCCTTCGCTACTCTATCTACTGCTGCTATGCCCCTCCTCGGGCCACTCAACACACACGACTGACTACCTGCCAGTTTGCCCTGGGCAGCGTCCGGCACCACCAAGAAGCACCTGGTCCTTATCTATCACATGCTGGTAGGTGCTCAAGCTGCAAAGAGAGTTACACACACACACACACACACACACACACACACAAACAGCGTGCAGTAAGCTGCAGGAATGTGCGTTTGTGAGTGTGACAAAGACTGCGGAGGAGTCGGCAACGTCTTTAAACCTTTCGTCAAAGCCCCGACTTCGGAATATAGTTCAGGAGACCAACTGCCAGCTGGCAAAAATCAGAACGTTATAAAGTTCATGGATAAGAAAATATTCAGCAGGCTGTTCACAATCATACAAAAGGCCAAAATTACGTCTCGTTCCTCAGGTGTGGTCACAACATCTAAAGAAGCGCAAAGTATTACCGTAAACATTCACCACTTAACATGCCACCTAGTTCATAATGTATAAACCACACTATTTACTCCGTACACATTTCTGTAAATTTGCCACCCAGACCATCTGGATGTGCCACATCCATATGCTTATCCAAAGCGTGGAAGCATCCAGCCCCAACTTGATCTTAAGCTCTTTCATGATTGGTTAACTCGTAACTATCACGACCTCCCAGTTCTGTAATAACTGCAATACTTCAGCTGTGTACTTTGAGTCGAATGGCTGCCTAAATCCAATAAACCGTTATTCATGTATTCATATATCTATTTATTCATGTATTCATATATCTATTCAAAAGAGTTAACAGGGAAGTTCCAGAGGAGGGGCAAGAAAGACGATACCAGCATTGACAGAGCTGAGTTACGAGGAAAAGGCTTAGAGGCCATGGAGGATTAGTAAGGAGTGACCTGATAACAATATTGAAATATTTAATCAAGAATGATGACGAAGACATTGAACAGTCCTTCGAAAGATATCGGAGTATAACAACCAGAAGACATAACATGAAGTTAAGCAACAACCAGAAAATGTAACATGAAATTAAGTAAGAAACTTAAAGAAAAATGTAAAAAAATACTCCTCTCGTAGTGTAGGAGTGGAGGATGAAAGTAAAATTTAATAATATACAGACGTTTAAAAAGGTGTATGAGAGCGGAGAGGTTCCGAGAGACGGGGCCCCACGAGTGTAAAACTCCCTCCTCGCACAGCACAAATACTTAATTACACACACAGTCTGGAAATTACTCATAATTAATAACTAAACCCAAGGAAACACTTTGCAACGAAAAATACGAAAGAAAAACTGGACCTGCAACTAAACCAGCGGTTCTGTATCGAGTTATGGAAGTAGCTGTAACTCGAGTAAGCTCACTGAAGCCGGAGATAACGAAATCACTGACTCACACGTACAGATCCACGGACGGCGGACATGCCTCCTCAGAGTGAATTCGCTTCCTTACATATAAAGATGAGAACCTCATCTAAAACCTCTTCATCTGGGAATAGTTCTGAACTCCCATAACTGATCTGTCTTCATTGGATACAGTTTAAGTAGACTTATGAGGCTCAATTTGAAGTCTATTATCTCACACGTCTCGAGGAAACGACGGAGCTTTCTGTATCACTCTGGACCACCTGTACTGCTATTTAGTGCATCGTCGTTTTTAACAACTTATCGCTGGTTCAAATGGGACAGACTGGGACACTCCCTAACTGCCGGAACAGCTTCAGCAGCTGCAGAAGTAGCAACAGAAGCAGCTGTGACGGCGGCGGGTGTCACGGCAACAGCGGGACCAGCATCAACGGTCACACTATCCACCGTTGCAACGGAGGAAGGTTAACATCACGCCGCAGGACAATGTGGCTTGGGTTCCATCCCCCGCCCGGTAAACCTTTTACTTCAACCAAGGCGAAGTCTGCAGCCGACGCCAGTTTTCCCATTGATTCTGCCAGGCTGTGGACAAGATAAAGTGACACACCTGACTCTGGCTTCAAGAGATGTGTGTAACAACTGATATAACTGACGCCGGCCTAAAAATAAGTGTGTGTGGACCTCCTTACACACCTGACGCTTGCCTAAACAAGTGTGTGGCCCTCCTGACACACCTGAAACTAGCCCCAGCAGGTATGTGAACTTCGTGACACACCTGGCGCTGGCCTCAACAGGTGGGTGAACCTCCTGACACACCTAACGCTGGCCTCAACAGGTGTGTGGCCTTCCTTACACACCTAACGCTGGCCTCAACAGGTGTGTGGCCTTCCTTACACATCTAACGCTGGCCTCAACAGGTGTGCGGACCTCCTGACACAGCTGAAGCTGACCCCAGCAGGTTTGTGGACCTCCCGACACACCTGTCGCTGAAACTCAAACGTGTGCGTGAACCACCTGATACACCTGGCGTTCCTCAACGGGTTTGGACATCAGCTGACCAAGCCGGTCTAGCCTGCAGCCCAGCTGACCACAACACACCTGCCCTGGTCTCACCACAACGGCTCCTTTCATTCTCACACGGACTCATTTTCACACTCAGTCGCGCTACTGATGTCCATCTGCTAAAAGAATGTCTTTTTAACTCCCAACATAAACACATGACCTTGGAAACACGATGCAAAGTGATACCTAGTTTCTGACGACTTACGGGAACACACACACACACACACACACACACACACATACACGTAGACAGAATGACATATACAGACACAGCATCAATAACCAGAAATGGTACCCAAAGCCAGCATCATTAGGATAAACCTTCTCAATACGGACATTCAGTTCCGTAAGTTTGTTAGTTCTAACTTAGCTACAAATCACTATCACAGTGGGATAACCAGGCAATAAACTGGAAGTAAATCGCATTAAATAGGATATCTTACCACGAAGAGAACGGTCGGCAAGTGCTTGAGTACAGTAAATGGTGCAGTAATCCAGAACCAAAGATAATAATAATCTATCCACGACGTTGAGGATAAGATAACTACATTTACTATGATAACATTTAGTGAGATAACTCTCATTATACGATAAGTAATCCCAAGAGTAAGAACTAACCCTAAGGGGTTCACATTATAAGTTAAAAGTCTGCAGCTAAATGACCCGATTGCTCTTAACGATAATTATTCTGGCAACACTGTTGAGCCTCACACCTCAGGCCTTTATATGTAAAAACCTCAACCACTCGGGTCCTATACGACCACTATGACTCATTGATAACACCTAATATAATTTCCTTACCTGCTTAATACAACTCTTTTTCAACCTCTGGTCATAAACATGTATTTCTTCTGCCGTCTTTCATTATTCTTTTCATATTCATGTTACTTTCTTTCCTTTACTTTTTACATTAGGATTTCTGTCCTTGTCTGGAGCATTTTCATTAGAAATCACCCTAGCAATTCCAAGGCTATGTTAACAACTGCCATAGTAGAATAACGATGCCCATATTAGAAACTTATGAGCCCTTTTAATATAACTACAATCCCTGCGATAACCTAGGATTTGGTACAGTACTTTAACCTGCGTTAGAAGATAACCACGGGAAAATTTTATCTAATGCTCTGCCGATTAATTGCTAAACCTTGAAAAAAAAAAAGCTCAAAGCCCTAGGACCCGTGGACTAAACCTGAAAGTAAATGACTTTCATCGAAATTGTAATATAATTTCCCCAGAGGGTGAGATAAACAGCTGGCGCACGATAATTTATCTCCAGGGGAACGATAATCAGCCCTCCAGACAAAAAGACACGCCAGATGTAGAATTTACCACAGACGAGGATTTACTCGACCTAATCTCGGATATACGGAAGAGGGTTACGAGTGGTGTAATGTACGAGGCCTGGCTGGTGACTGAGGCAAGCAATCACCAGTCCACTCACACAGTTAGAGCAGGAAACCATGACTTGAATATAAGCACATGTCTTCTGAGCTACTGCTCTATCTACATTCTCATTTTTTTCCCACTCATTTCTTCTTCCCCTACTCTTTTATATCAATTTCTTTCATTATCTATCCCTTCCTGTTCGTCCAATGCTCCTCCCCAATCTTCCATTATTTCTTCAGTTACATCCTGTCATGTTTCTGCTACTTCCTCGACCAGTGTTTTAAACCCTAGGTTTCCCCAGTGATCAGGTGCACAGTGTGGGCGTCTACCACAAAACTGTCCAACTAGACGAGGCAGGTACAAAAAGACAAAAACTGCATTTTGGCAGTACACGCCGCCCCTCCAGACTATATTCTATATTCTAACTTTCCTCCCATCATGAGGCAAACACCAGGTTGATAGATATTACCTACGACCTGTGGAAATAGTGTGAATCTTCCAGGGTATTTCATTATGTTTGGTCGTGCAAGTTTAGACAGTGCAAATCGGCGCCAACGCCCAGCGGCACATGGGAGGCTACCAACAGTGATGCCACACACATCCAAAATCCTAGCCTCATCGTGACAAAATAACTCCCATTATGTCATCGTTTCACCATCAAAAATTCATCAGAATTCAAGTTGACCACCAACTGACCAAAAACATGTTAATGTATTGTATTTAAATACACGCAGAAGCTTTAAAAATGTGATCATAATACATTTTTTTTGTTCTGGCGTCAGTGTGAGGAGGGGTGGTCGAATGCGCCGGCCGCCGCCTGCTTCAGACAGACCGGCGGCCGCGCTCCGCCGTGAGTAATACGAAAGCCCCGCAACTTTTGAAATCTCGGTGAGTAGTTCCTCACTCATCCTCATGTGGATGTGTCTCGGAAATAAGAGTCACTCGCTATATTCCGGGTCCTGAGACCTTCCCAAGTAAACCAAATACTATATGGTTTCCCCCAAATCATTCATATATTTCAAGGATTTTCTTACGATACCGAAACATGTACCTATTCTTGGTGCACGCGGACGGGAAGTGCGTTCTTGGAAAGGCTGCTAATTTTCATACAGGAAATCCCTAAAGTGCTAGAACTTAATGGTTCATTATAGTTTTTCCGACAATTAAAATCATGTAAGACATTTAGTATTCACTTTTAGAAACTAAACAACAACTCCCTCACGTATCTTGTTTCACGTTAGTGGCAAAATTCGGAAGTAAAGTTTTCGGGGGGAATAAATATATCACAGCTATTCTCCCGTGGACACATACGGCAACATAACTCGTGCTGTCGCTGCTAATTGCTTTACCATTTATTTTAAGCCAAACTTTCAACGGGCAGTGTGTCATGGAATTAAAAACAGCAGGAAAACAATGAAACGAAGCCCAAACGAAACGTTATGCCGTTCACCAGCTATATACACACACACTGCAAACAGATAAAAGTTTATTTTTCAAGTCTGTCGTCTCCAAAGTACTTTATATATATATATATATATATATATATATATATATATATATATATATATATATATATATATATAACATAGATCCGGCCGGCATCAGGCTACTGATACGCAATCAGAAACCTGAAATAAAAGCTCGCCCACAATCCTATAATACGTGAAATATAGAGGCAGACAAAATATACCATCCCCACTGCTCATGCAACGGCGGCCATCAACATTAAATGGAAAGAGCTTACGTGCGCGGAGCCACATGACACAGCGGCAGACACTGTGGCACACAGAGAGTGGCGGGACGTAAGGACATGGAGGAGAAGCGAGGAGGACACGAAGGAATAAAGGGGAGAGACATACTAAGAGAGGCAGATGAAAAGAACCAGAAACAGGAAGAGTGAAAGTTAGAGGAAGGGAGAGAGAGAGTGAGTGTGTGTGTGTGTGTGTTCCCGCGCCCCGGGGAGCTCCAGGCACAAACACTTGCACTATATATTCATATTCATGAAGTGGGGGGAGGGGGAGAGAGAGCGCTATTCACCGACCGGCGGCTCACGCACGCACGCACGCGCCCGCACAAACGCAGGCACGCACGCACGCACGTGTACACACAGACACACGCGCACACACACACACACGCGCATTCTACATGCACAGTTGCTTTTCTTGATCTATTTAAACGACCTGCCAGTGGGACTGAACCCCTTATCTGAATATGTTCGCGGATGATGCCAAGGTCATGGGGTGGGGGGGGGGGAGAGAGCGTAGAGCGAGGAAGGAGTCCCTCGACATACGACAGACTCCGGAGTTGATCTGGCACGTAGAGGTGATTCTAACCCGAGGATGGGACACACCGAAGGAAGGACGCGACCCGAATATCACCCAGCAGGAAGTATGCTGCAGGAATCTATTTGTGAGAGGGACTTCGGGAGTCGACACGGTCCTAAACCTACCGCCAGAGTCCCACACTGGGAGAACAGTACAGGAGACAAATCGTCTCCTGGCAAATGTTGCAACAGCACTCGAGTATACGGACGAAGAAATGTTAAGCAAAGCTGTACTCATCCAACATTCGGCCGTAACTAGAATATGCTTCTCAAGATTGGTCAACACCTCTAGACAGGCACAAGGAATTTATAGAGAATTGGCCAGAGGAGGCCAACAGAGTTGGTGCCAGACAGTGAAAGCCTAAAAGAGTCGCCCATCAAGGAAAAGAGAAGAGTGAGAGGTGACTTTATCACAACCTTCGAGTTTCTTAACCAGTCTGATGATGTTCACCATGAACAGTTCTTCAAAATAATCAAAGTTAGAGCAACCGAAAGCCATAACATGAAACTAAGCAAGATTTTTGTCAGAAAAATTGTAGAGGTTCAGTTCTGTAGTAAGAGAGTAGTAGACATATGGAACAGTCTAAGTGAGGAGAGTTTAAAGAGGTGTGTGACGGTAAAGAGAATTCAAGTGATGAGGCTCCACAGCACAAAACACCTTTCCCGTACAGTACACACTCTCGGGGAAGTACAAAAACGCAATGACAGGAGCGCGCGAGGAAAATACACTTCCACATGTAGGAACATTCAGACGAACATCGAGGCGTGGAGAAAGAAGAAAAAAAATCACGTATATGAAAGAGAATCACACACAAACACACACACACACACACGTACACAAGTACACAAAACACAGACACAGACACAGACACACAGGTACATAAGTACACAAAACACACACACACACACACGCTTTCGTATGCTAACGCACGTACGGACTCACTTGAACGCACACAAATTCCTACACGCGCTCTTGGGAGGGTGTACCCTCTCTCTCTCTCTCTCTCTCTCTCTCTCT
>JAYMFT010228970.1:0-11224 GCA_038088735.1 Panulirus argus
TACTTCCCACGTATTCCCTGCGTGTTGTAAAAGGCGACTAAAAGGGGAGGGAGCGGGGGGCTGGAAATCCTCCCCTCTAGTTTCTTCTTTTCCAAAAAAGGAACAGAGAAGGGGCCAGGTGAGGATTTTCCCTCTGAGGCTCAGTCGTCTGTTCTTGTTGCTACCTCGCTAACGCGGGAAAAGGCGAATATGTATGAAAAAAAATATATATATATACACACACACACACACGTGTACTTTGGCTTTTGGTCCCGAGAGATGGTTGCTTGTGTGCCCCCACCACTAGCTAGACCACGCAGTACTCAGCAAGCTGCTGCATCAGATGAGCATTGTGTGGCCATTGGCAACTCATGGGTGTGCCGTTTCGATAACTGCTTCTTTCCCTACACTTTAAAGGTTTGTAACTCTCTACTCTTCATGTCTTTCCCAATAACTATGACCTGGCTCATTTCAAAAGAGAGGTCTTACACTTTCTCAAAAATTCGTAAATACTTTCCTGTCTTTTTTGCCGTATCTTAATTTTCTCTATGTTTGAACTAGGGCCTGGCCTTGATCTGGACTTTTGTCCATTACTGGAGCTTTTTCCTTTAAAAAAAAAAAAAAAAAGCTCACATAAGCTCGCAAGGTTTTTTGTATAATGCTTTGAAACCAGAGCCTCCATTCACAGCTGCTTCATATTCCCTGGTTTAGCCCATTAACAGTCACATCTCTCTAGTTTGCTCTGTCCCTTGCACAGCTTGGATCTTCCTGCATGTTCACTCCCAGATCCTTTAAAGTATCTTTCACTTCATCCTCCTACTTCATCCTTGGTTCCCCCTTTTTCCTCGTTCCTTCCATGTCTGACATGTATATACGCTTTTCTCATTTCTTACTCTCTCACTTATCTTCTCTATATGTCTAAACCATTTCAGCACACCCACTTCAGCTCTCTCAAACATATTCCTCTTGCTACCATACCTCACTCATACCCTGTCATTTCTTATTCAATTAGCCTACACCACATGCTGTCATCTGACGTTTTATTTCCACCGGATTCACCATATGTCTTACATTTCAAATTTCGCCAATATTCTGCCATCTGTGGAAGACAGCTTTATGCCATAGTTCCATCCTGATTTTTTTTTTTTTTTTTTTTTTTTAACCCTTTGCCTGCATGGTTAGACTGCTGTCGAGATTTTTTTTTTTTTTTTTTTCAGACAGATGTGTGGCTTGTCTTTTGTTAGTGTCATTCCGAAAATGGGCCATATATTTTGAGCGTGCCTGAATTTTTACCATATATGAAACATTAGGATATACAGTACTTGCACTGCTTCATGAACTTATTCTGCTATGATGCTGATTATGCTTTTGGTATGTCCTTGTCCAGTTCTGAAGGTCTTCTGTCATATATTTTACCACCTACTTGATAATCAGTTGTTTTAATGTTTATCACATTTAAAAGAAATTTTTATTTTTCACTTGCATAGTTTATATTCATGGGTTCTTAGTGCTATGTGTGGAAAGTTCAAGGTCTTTTCATTACAGAAAAGTAGTAGAAATGTCAAATTAACAATTTTCATTTTTAATGGATAAATGATATCACTGGGAATTTCCTGTGATAACCAGATATACAAGCAAGAGTTAATGTACTCCTATCCTGGAATACATCTGAAAAAGTAAGTTAGGAATACTTGAATAAGTTCTTAGATCATGATAACATGAAATATTTCTTTCATATTACACAAATGTTAAGTCAGGAATACTTGTGCCTCTACTTGTTATCATCATAACATGAAATCTTTTCCTCATATTACACATGTTAAGTTAGGAATACTTATACAGGTACTTGTTATTATCATTACATGATTCTGTTGTTTCGTTTACTACAAATGTTAAGTTAGGAATACCTGTACAAATACTTACTATCATCATAATGTGAATCTTTCTTTCATATTACACAAATATTTAGTTAGAAATACTTTTGCAGTTACTTGGTATCATCATAACATGAAATCTTCCCTTCATGTTACACAAATGTTGAGTTAGGAATACTTAAATAGGTATTTGATATCATCATAACATGAAATCTTTCATATTACACAAATGTTAAGTTAGGAATACTTATATAGGTATTTGGCATCATCATAGCATGAAATATTTCTTACATATTACACAAATGTTAGGTTTGGAATATTTGTACAGGTACTTGGTATCATCATAACATAAAATCTTTCTTTCATGTTACACAAATAAGTATGTGTGCTTCTAAGAAACTGGTAGCCCTAGTCAGACTCCAAAGTTTCCTTTATTCTGAACAGTTACTCTTGTTATACAAGTTTACTTTGTTTTTGTAGATACCCTGTGGCAATCTGACTTATAACCTCTCCTGATTTGACATCAAAACATTACCCACTTGCCTTTCACTTCATTGTTTGTTTTCTTTTCCTTTTCCATACATGTGTAGTTTTTGATCCTTAGAACTTTTTGCTTGCATATTTCTGCCATTAGGTAGACCTAGCTATTGGCAGCCATTCCATAACATGATTACTGTGTGGTCATAAGCATCTCAAGGGTAGGCTTTTGCAATGTCTCTCCTGCCTTACATCAGTAAGCCAATACACACCTCTTGTTAAAAATGCAGGTTTAGAACTTCTTAGAACACTCTTTTTCTCCTTTAATCCCAATTTCATATCTCTCCTATTGTTTACTTATGTTGTAGCTCTTTTAAGACTAATCCATGACTGTAACATTTGCCATTAAGAAGAAATAAGGTAATTGCAAAGAAAAATTTTTTAGTTGTACAGAGAATAAAGATTAAGGCACTTAAGTTATCAGATTCATTTATCTTAACAGATGAAATGGCTCAGAAGACATTATTGGAGCTAACGCAAAAGATTTATGGTGTCTCCCAAAGTATTGCAAAACTAGAGAGTACAAGGGAAGAAGCAGTCATGGATAAGAAGTCTTCTGAAAGAAAGATTGCTGCCTGTGAGCGGGAGTTAGCAAGCATCCAGGTAAGTAGAATGATATGATTTAGGCCGTTAGGTTTTGAAGAATTATCTGACTTTCAGATCCTTTGGAGGTAAATGATAAGAACTTGGAAAACTTTTGTAGCTTAGAAAACATTTCATGCCAATTAGACTCTCCACCTTTCCATGTCTTTTCTGATAGCTATGACCTTGCACATTTCAAAAGGCAGATCTTTCGCTATTTCAAAAAATCAGAAATACTTTCCCTTGTCTTTTCTTTTTATGTTTCATAATTCTCTATATTTCAAGTAGAGTCCAGCTTTGATGTTGACTCTTGTCTATGACTGGAGCCTTCAACATAAAAGGAAATGTCTAATTAATTTTAAAATGGACATTTAGAACTAATTGTTGACTGCAAGTTGATGCTATAATGATGGTTTCTCCATTAATTCCTTGTATCTTTTCCTGAAAAAAGATTTGAGTGTATTGTTTGCTTCAGTCTCATAACAGTTCCATGTCTTTTCTTGATGCATTACATTGAGTTTGATTCCTCAATGCTAGCACTGGTCAACAAAATTTTAGATTTTTTTTCATTCCTAGAACTAAGATAGGTGGGCCTTATAGTACTTTTTATTCAGAATTTGAATCTGTCTTTAGAATTTTTCTATCAGGCATGGTTTTTAAGTGACATAGCTGTTGAATTGTGCAGTAAGTGTATATTACTCATTCCTAAATAAGGCTGGTATTACACTTAAAAACTTACCACTAAAATGTAGAGGTGAATGATTTTTGGCTATATTTGGTCTCAGGAGCATCCCTCCTCTCTGTCCAGCAGTGATCTGCCAACATAGAGGGGCTCCACTTTCCCTGGTACATTTTTCCATGTCCAAAATGTCGTGGTGAAATCTTTCGCCATGCTCTTCACTGACCGCCCCAAGATTTTCTGGGAAAAAAGTCTAAGTACAAGTCCAAAAAGTGGATTTTTAGACTCATATTGCTCCCTGAGCATTATATGAAGTCAATAGATCTTTTACATCACAGTAGTTCTCTGATCTGTGATTCCCCAAAAATCTTTGCAAACTCTCGTAAATGACAGCCATGCAGTTTTTTCAACTTCATTTAGCTCTTCATCGAACTTTTCAACTTGAAGCAGTTCCCTGATCTGTGGTCCTACAAAAATACCCTCCTTAATTTTTTGCATTGCTGATTCTTGGGAATTTATTTCTCAAATATATGAATCCTTGGCCAGTTTTATACGTACCTTTAATGAAGTTCTTCATCAACTCGAGCCTAATGTGCAAAGAAAGCAGAGAGATTTTCTCAGGATCAATAAGAAGAGGATTGATGAGATTTTTATTCCATGGAGTCACACTTTCTTTACATAAAGATTTTTATTATTCTGGTTGTCCCATTCACAGAGGAAACAACAGAACTTCATGTAACCAAGTTGCATTCCGAGTAAAAGTGCCCCAACCTTTAGGTCATTACATACATTCTATACTTAATTTTTTCCAAAAGAAGCTTCATGTTATCATACAATTCCTTCATGTTAGCTGCATGAGCCAGAGGAATGGAGGGAACTTATTTCCGTTGTGGGGTAGAACTGCTTTCAAACTTACTTTTGATGAGTCGTTAAACAGGCGCCACTCATCTGTGTTATATTCATGGCCAAGTGCCTCCATAACTTTTGATGAGACGGTATACAGGCGCCATTCATCTGTGTTATATTCATGGCCAAGTGCCTCCATAACAGAATGAACATCATTGCAAAACACCAGACCATCTTCAAGGGAGAAAAATTCTCTGAAAATGGCATGGTGATCATGATGATAAAAAACAAACTTTAGTTTCATGCTGAAGAAGATTCCAGCCATTTAACCTGGAACTCAATAGTTAGGCTTGCTTCTTAGACAAATTTAAATTGCGGACAAGATCATTAGAATCTTGACTCAGCAAATGTGGTTCACTTGAAGAACAGCTTGCTTCAAATGTTGGATCCATATTGTCCTCTACTTGTTTGCTTTTTCATCACCAGACTTATCGTTTGTGTCATGTTTCTTGGAGGCTCTGGAAAAGATAATTCCTGACTCTGAGGCACTGGCTTCATAGCAGATGGCAAATTAGGTTAATTAAGAGTGTGCTTGGATTTTGATGCTGTACCATTTACATTTGTCAGGCAGAAGTAGCTATCCGAAGCTTGATCTTTGGATTCTCTCCAAACTATACGAATGGCAAAAGACATAAAGTGTGAACCTTTTGCCCATCCTATGAGAAATGTGACACATGTGACACAACAAATTTGGGGAACCCAACTTTTATCCTGGTCACCTACTTTACAACCAAAGTAATGCTCATAGCATTTTTTAATGAGGGATGTGAAAGAGAGTTTTTGCACTATGAATGTCAGTTCACCACAGATGTTACAGAAAGAATTCGGACTATTTACACAGTTTCTCAGCACAACACTTGTACACTAATGCCCAGTCTGTCAACAGAGTGGAAAAGATACTGTTTACACATAGAGGTCTAGCCTGCAATTGACAGAAAACTGCTACTCAGGAGTGGGCACTGTTTGAACGTCCCAACATATCCAGTTGTTTCTGCAGGCCTCTGATGACTCATTTATCTAGGCTTGTTCTTTCAAAAAAAAAGCTATTGCACTTCACAAACAATGAAAATAGCTGTGTTTGTTAACTTTTTGTTTCAAATGCTGTGTAGAGCACTGGTACATATATATTGTATGTAATGATATGTGAGTATACTGGAACAAAAAAAATATGGGTGATAGAAAAATTTGAAAACATGTTTGGATTCACCATGCAAAAATTCATGTGAAAGATATTTTTTTCCATGGGACAAAATCTTTGTTGACCAGTGATAATCATCGTCACACATGCACTTAAGTTTGGCACTTAATAATTCAGCTTTTTTTCTCTTTTAATTAAAAACAAACCAAACAGAAAATAGCCTATAGACTGTGTTGATACAGAGTAGCATGGATTCCATGAAATGGAATCAGCCCTTCTTTAAAGTGTTACCACCTTATTAGCCACCTTCTGAGTCTGTCAGGTACCAGCCAAGTTGACCATAATTAACCAGTTACCAGTTAACACCATTTTCTGAAGTGACCATTTTTTGGTAACTAAGCAGCTAACTCCTCAGTTGGACCTACCTGTTAAGAATTAATAGTGTGTATGGTTGGAGAAGTATGCTGTCATTGAAATTAAGTGAAGCAGATTTGCCACTACATCCTGCTTCTGTTGAATAAATAATGGTAATCATTAGAAATATGGATTGAATAAAATAGAGTGACTGTATTGATAGAATGGAATGAAAAAATATTATGTAATGCTGAGGATTATTTCTTGATTTGATAACATTTTAGAATACTGCAGTTTCACAAGGTTTAAGTAGGTAATTAATTACTTATTTGTAATTGCTTATTTGCTCTGTTTGAGGAGGGAGTTTTACACTCATGGGGCCCCATCCCTTGAACATTTCCTCCTATCATACAACTTTTTAGATTTCTTTGTACTTTCTGCATTATTCATGTCTTCACTGATTTTATTCCATTCATCCACCACTTTTATATTATTAAAGTGCTTCTTCATATCTTTCTTAAGTTTCTTGCTCATGATTATTATGGCCTCTGGTCATCTGCATTGTCAATCTACTTTGAAATTTTTAGGGTTATGATTAGGTCACCCCTTACTCTTCTTTCCTCCAAAATGGGCAAATTTAAGGCTTCTAACCATTCTCTAACTCAGCTCATTCAATTTGGTTACCATCTATGTTGCCTTCTTTTGGACCTTTTGTATTAGCTCTTTGTGCTTTGTTGGGTCAGTGACCAAACTTAGGAAGCATTTTCTAGTTTTGTCCTTTTGTAGGACATGAACAGCTTGCTAAATATTTTCTTATTCATGTACACATGAAGGCTACAATGATATTTGCCAGCTGACAGTTTGTCTCCTTTACTATTCTCTAATGTGGAACTCTGGCAATAGGTTAGGGATTATGTTGACTCCTGGGTCCTTCTTGCACACAGAATACTGAAACATATTTCTTGCAAGATGACAGTCATGCTGAGCTCTTCTTTCAGTATGTTCCATCCTCATTACTTTACTTTTTCTCTGTTTGAATATCATCCACCATGTATCAGGCCAACTTTGGGATTTGTTGAATCCCCATGTAAATTGATACAAACCTCCTCATGTTTCACTTCCTTCTTGAACTTTGCTTCACCTTCAGATATAGCTAAATAGAAGTCCATACCATCTGGCATGTCATTCACATAGATGAAGCAGCAATCCCAGAACAGAAGTAGCCGTTTTAGAACATAACCCTTTGGCATACCGCTGGTGACCACCAATGTGGAGAAGGCTCCTCTCACTCTGGTTTTGTCAAATTGACTTTGGGCCTAAGCTGAATGGGCCATAATAGTCATCAGAATTTAGAGAGATAAGTTGCCTTAATTGTATATGCTTATGTATATGCAAATTTGTTTAATTGTGTTCCCTGATGTATATACATGCATGTGTTTATGCATATCTATACAGTTGGAATGATTGTGGAAAAGTATTGCATTAGGAAAAAAGCTGTATGTAGATTTTATGGATCTGGAGAAAGTGTATGACAGAGTTGAGTGGAATGCTTTATGGGATGTATTGAGGGTATATGGGGTAGAGGTACAACTGTTGGATGTTGTGAAAGCCTTCTAAAGAGTTGCAAATGCATATGTAAGAGTGGATGGCAAGTTGAGCGAAAGTTTTGATGTACTTGTGGATGTGAGGCATGGCTGTGTGATGTCACTTTGGCTTTTTAATATTTGTATGGTTGGAGTGATAAGAGAGATGAAAGCAAAACTAGGAAATGGGGATGCAGAGATGGTGTGGTGGAGAGGTTTGATGGCCAATTACAAGCCTATTTGTAGATGATACTGTGTTGTTTGCTGAGAGTAAATAGGAGTTGCAGAAGGTTGTAAGTGTGTTTTATGATATGTGTAAGCTTAGGTAAATGAAGATAAGTGTGAGTAAAAGTAAAGTAATGGTGTTTGAAAGGAAACATAGTGAAAGGATAGATTTTGCAAAGCCCTATAGAGTGAGAGAAATTGTTGTACTAAACAGTGTTATAGATATGGAGGGAGAAAGGATGGAAGAAGTGACAGAATTTAAATATTTGGAATCTGTCTTGGGTAAGTTTGGTGATATGGAAGGGGAGATAAGGGAGGGAGCAGTTCATGGGAGATGACTCTTTGGGTCCCTTAATAGAAAAATAAAGGGTAGAGATGTAATTATGGAAGTGGAGAAAGGATTTAAGGGACAGCAAAGTCCTCCTAACCCTTACCTGTGCAGCCAAAACATGGACATGGAATGAATCACAGAGCTCAAGAATCCAGGCTGTGGAAATGAACTATTTGAGAGGAGCATGTGGTATAACTACAGGGAATGGAGCAAGATATGAGGGGGTGTATGAGAGATTTGGTATGGCAGAGAATGGAAAGGGAATTAATTGTGGAGTCGTACAGTGGGTGAAACAAAATGATTTTAAGGTGGTTTGGGCATGTGAAAAAATGCAAGATAGGGAGTTTACATCTTCGGGGGTTTACAAGGATGATAGTATGATTAAAGACTACCTGTGGCATGGGGAAATAGAGTGGTAGAATACTGGAGGGAGGGAAATGGGGAAAGAATGCATGGATTTTTGTATGCGAGGGAGGCATGTGAGGCCAGGGATAAGTGTCAACTTTTTTCCCATGGCCATCCCCTTGATGGGAGTTTCTCACTAAGCTCAGCAGTAATGTAGAATAACTGCACAGTTACCCTTGAGTTGCCGATGGCCACACAATAATCATGTGACACAGCAGCTTGCTGAGTATTGCGTGATCTAGCTAGTGCTGTGGGCACACAGGCAGCCAGGCCTCAGGAGCAAAAACCAAAGTAATACCTATAGAAGAGGGAAAGTGAACCAACATTGTGTCAAGTTTGGAGGTTAGCCTGTGACAGTTTATAAGTCTGACTGTTTTTGACTGAACTCTGTCAAGTAAGGATGCATAGCTAGAACCACCCCAAATGTGAGAGCAACACTCCATACAAGGGCGAATCAGTCCCTTGTATAAGTGGAGCAACCTTTCAGAAGAGAAGTTTTAATATCTAAACAGGACACACACATTCTCAGAGGCAGATGTAGCTATTCCTGTAATGTGGGGTTTATAAGAAAGAGTGGATGTTACAGTAATACCAAGCATGTTCATTGAGTCAAGAGGTAGAATTGCAGAATCGTCAGAGGAGAGATGAGAGTTGTGAGGAGTTTTCAGTAGGGAGATGGGTAGAAACTGGGTCTTGGAGGCATTAAAACTAACAAGATTTTGTGTATCCCACTGAGATATCCTATCCAAGTCTGAGTTTATTGAGGAAGCTGTGTCAAGATGAGATGGAGATCAAGTGAGAAAAGAGGGAGCAGAATTGAAGAATGTAGATGAATACAGTGTTGAGTCGTCGGCACATAAGTACTTTGGTTTATTTGTGGAGCAGAGGAAATCGTTGAAAAAAAAAGGAGAAAAAGCATAGGGAACAGGACAGGTCCTTGAGGGACACTGCTGTTGATGGAGAATGGGGGGAGGCTGATCTGTCAACAACCACAGAGATAGATAGGAAGGAGAGGAAGCTAGATATGAAGGAGCAAAGAGAGGGAGGGAAGCCAAAAGAGGGGAGCTTAAAGATGAGACTCTGATGCCACACCCTCTCAAAAGCCTTACATATGTCAAGGGCAACTACACATGACACCCCAATATCTTTCAAAGATGATAACCAGACATATGTAAGATAGGAAAAATTATCACCCATGCCTCTCGCCATACGGAAGCCATACTGGTGATCATAGAGAAGACTGCGATTTTCGAGGTGTTTATAGGATATGGAAGTTGAGTATGGATTCAAAGACTTTGGAAATAGTTGATGTCAAAGCAAGAGGACAATAGTTATAGAGGTTAGAATAGCCATCCTTCTTAGGAATGGGATGTATCAATGCACACTTCCAAGGAGAAGGAAAAGTTTTGGTTTCTAAACAGAAACAAAACAGAAGAGTGAGCACAGGTGCAAGTTCAGTGGCACATAAAGAGAAATGGGGTGGTGGTGTTTGTTGTGAACCTTCCGTTAATGTGCTCCTTGTTCCATACTATCATCCCACAAAATTTGGTTGAGATTGGATCTGTGACATAGGAGTAGTTAGATAGTGAACAAACAGAACTGGCAGACTCATATAGGGAAGAATTGTTGAGGATTATGAAAAGATATTTGAGGAACTGAATAACAAGTTCAAAAGTGTTTTCACTTTGTAAGGCACTATAGCCCCCACACCAGTGAGATGGAATGGGGAGGAGGTTCACATTGGAAGACATTATAACCCAAATACCAGTGATATGAAATAGGGATGTTTTAGAAACAACTGAAATGCTTAGAAAAGGCAGTAACAGAACAGTAAAAGGTCATGACCTATACAAGGCACATGGCCCTGATGAAAGTTCCCCATGTGTTCTAAGGCATATGCAGACTTGCTAGATAACCCTCTTGAAATACTGTTCAAGATGTCTCTGGAGAGGGAGAATGCTGCCTTCCATCAAGACATGTTTAGGCTACAGTCTTTATTTCATAAGTTGTTATTCTACCAATCAACGCTTAAAACTCAACTACTGTCCTGTCCTTACTGAATTTACTTAATAGATTTAACTTTTTTATGACCAAATGGATAGCTGGGTACATAGATAGGGTAAGTATCACCATAGGTAAGAACAGAATATCAGTATGAATTGTCACAGATGATTTTATATCCAGGATGAATTTAATTTGATGATTGACATTAGAAGTGTTAGTATTTTACCCTTATTTGTCATTCTACAGGATGTTGGGCAGCAGCGCATGGGACTCCTAAACAAAAAGAACCGTGATGCTTACACTGCTGCCTTGTGGCTGCAGAGAAACAGGGACAAATTCTCTGCAACTGTACATGACCCCATGTGCACATTGGTATGTTTATGTTATCATTTACAGTGGAGAATAGATTTGAAGGAGCATTAAAGTGGTGCCCGAACCATCCTACACTCTCCATGTCAGGATTGCTGGTCTTACATCCTGTCTCATCAAAATGGGATTACTGGACTAGTCCTGCCATCTTCTTCATACAAGCATCACACATCTAATCATTTTTTATTTTTTTTCATACATATTCGCCTTTTCCCGCGTTAGCGAGGTAGCGTTAAGAACAGAGGACTAAGCTTTAGA
>JAYMFT010228981.1:0-11224 GCA_038088735.1 Panulirus argus
GGGTGGTTGGCGAATGTGTACAGCCATACATACACTGGTCCTTACATGTATACAACTATGTACGTTTTACTGAAACGTATAAAACACCCACCCACACACACACACACACACACACACGTACACACACTCACACACACACACACACACACACGTATGCACTGAGATTATGAGATAGCGAATGTGGTCAGCAAAGAGAAGTTCAAATTGTTTGATATTACGATAGTTAGAGAATGTTCAAGAGACGGGGATCCTACGAGTGTAGAACTCCCTCCCCGTACAACAAATTGGTGATACTGAATACGTAGTTACAAGGAGTATTTGATACCTCTGCCACACAGGAGGTTGGTAAAGAAGCTCCATCTTTCGGGAAGAATAGGAGCAAAATTCTCTCGGTGGACAGAACATTACCTTGGCGGATGAGAACAAAAGACGCATTTCGCAGGAGCTTTCTCGAAAAGGATTGGGATCTCCACTTGCGTGCTGAGGGGTTCAAGTCCTTGAACCATTGCTCTTCTTGATCTCTGGGAAAATGACTTGCCAGAAGGATAGAATTGAACTGCAAGGAACCTGAGTAGGATCGTGGATGATGCCGGTATAATGTGGAAGGCAAAGAGTGAAGAGGATTGCATCAACTGTTAGTTGGACCTGGTCAAACTCCAAAGTTGATGTGATAATATGGTCGATGATGTTCAAACTTAATAAATGCCAAGTGATGAGGATGGGACACAGTGAAGGAAGGCTTTGACATGAATATGATCGAGGAGCAGGAATTAAGCTGCAGGAGGCTGTGTTTGTGACAGGGACTTGGTAATAGACGTGATACCTAAACTCTTGCCAGAGCCCCATATTTAGAGGAACCGTTAACGTGACAAACCGTCAGTTGTCAAATCCGAGTCCCATTTAGGTACGTAGTTTAAGGAAATGTTCAACTTCGTACTGCATTTGAGGCCGAAACCAGAATATACTTCTCACGTTTGATCACCACAATTAAAGAAGCGCAAAGAAATAATTGAGAAGGTTCGGATGAAGACAAAAAAATTTTACCAGAATTACGAGAGCGAAGTTACAGTGAGAGTCAAGAGGCCATAGATTTGTCCAACATGATTTAGAGAAGAGTAATAGACTTCTTGATCAAAACCTTTAAGCTTTTAAAACAGACTTGATAATGTCACCAGATGAAAGATGCAAAGATAGAACAAAAAGAGGGCACAATATGCCAGAAAAGACTTAAATAAGTATACTTTTTAGTAAAAGAGTATTGGATGAATGGGATTTATAATGAGTGATGCGACTGTGAATTCTGACAGCGTATAAATGTTTAAAGAAAGTTTTACGACAGTAAAGGTTGCTAGACCGGGGCCCCAGGAGTGTAGAGAGCTCCCTTCCTCATACGGTGCAAAGAGGTAACTTCAAGGTAGCTAAAAACAGGTAAAATATAGGTTAATCACACACATTACTCGCAAACCAAACACCCTCACCTCCCACACATACACACACACACACATGAACCTCCGTCTCTGCAAACACACAAAACCTACCGCTTCACAAACATCCCTTACACACACACACACACACACACACACACACACACACACAAACACACAAACTCTCCAACCCCACAAGCATCCATTCCTTCGCACAAAGAAAAGCAAGACAAAGGAATGAAAGCAGCAACAGAGTACTGGGTCCTTTCGAGGTTGATTATGGTAATGGAAGAGATCTGAAATTTAGGGATTAGCGTGGAAAGAGAAGAAAAGCAGATGGCTTAAGAAGAAATACCTGAAACGTTTATATATAGGTAAAGAGGAGACGCAAATAAAGTACGTTGTGAACCTGAAGCGAAATATTTGTTTAGTCAATTCTTAAACGTATCTTTGGCGTTATGTTTCCAGTTACCATAAATAGTATATCATTCCCCATACTCCTCACATATAGCCCCTTACCCTCACGTTAGGCAAACCTGGATTAGAAAGACGAGCAAACTCGCTCCTCATGCATAAATCTTGCCTGTTAACATACTTGAGCTACAAGCCCCACAGATCTACCTATGCCTACAAACACACATTCACAATTCCCTCAAACATGTTATACCCTGCTTACAAACGCACACACAAACGCCATTCCCCCATTATACTTAAAACACACACACACATACATACACACACACACACACACACACACACACACACACACACACGCACACACACAATCCCACTCCATATATACCCTCTTCTCTTCCAAACCCTTGCAACAAGCAGAGATTCACACGCCCGCAACCTCTCTCTTTCTCTCTCTCTCTCTCTCCCACTCCCACACCCACACAGACACACACACACACACACACACCTTCAAAGACGCAGCGGCCAATAAGTTTATTTAGTTTGTTGAAAGAAGTGTTTGGGAGGGCGCAAGCTGCCGGCTCCTTCGGTAAACAGAGTCTGGCAGCTGCATTTGCATATCTCGTCTGCCACTTAAGAACCGAAAAGAGAAAATGTGTCGATGTGAAAATGTTAATTTGCCTTCGAGATTTGTGCCTCGAAAGCTGGCGCGTCCTGCTCTCCGACTGAGGAACGGGATGCTGGGATTTCAGACCCATCATTCTGGTAATGGATCCCTGTGGTTTTAAAGAGAGAGAGAGAGAGAGAGAGAGAGAGAGAGAGAGAGAGTGAGAGAGAGAGAAAAAAAAGTCGACTAATGAAACCCAACTGATAATGATTTCAGCTTCGCTAATGAACTGGCGATATTCAATCTTATTAAAGGCACAAGTAATCTGAACTCTCTCCAAAGCATTTGTCAGTAATGTGGAAAAAAAAAGAGAGGGAAAATGAAAGAAATCTAATGAATCGATGTTTTAACATTCGGGTTTTTTGAAAGGAAATTTATGTTTTGCCTTTCCTAAAAGAGCTACAAAGGATAGAGCAAATTACCTCTCATGTATCGTGATATGGTTTCGTGTTGTATTTTTGCGAAGAATTAAAAAAAATCTGATCAAACAATATGACGGATAGATGATATAGTATTAATGAAAATTATCTTGTGATGTGTGGAAAGGCGTCAGACTGATGTGATGAACTAGCTACCACTTAAGCGCCACCATACTGCCTCCCGTTTTCTTAATCCTTACTAGTAGAAAACGTAAAAATGACAGGAGAAAACGGAAAATACAAAACACTTAGAGGATCCGTAGGGTAAGAAGAGTCTCGTTTTATTTAAAGAAGAAGACAAAGTCTTGGGTCCTTTTATAAGAGATGACGTCGAGGCAGCAAAGCGGGAACACCTACGCTACATAACATAAATAGGAAGCGAGGAGCGACACGGCCAGGAGTAAAGAGGAAGCCGGGGGAAACATGGGCGGGCCACGGCTGAGGCGTCTTGTTAGTCACCTGACCTACGACGTAGCACTGTGGTGGGTGGGGAGGAAGGGGCGGCCAGGCAGGCAGGGGGGGAGGGAGGGCAGGGAGCCATGCAAATTGGATCCCTTGGGAGAGGCGGCGGCGTTAAGTTGGCCCGTCGCTGGAGGATACCAGTGCCGCCCCTCCTCCTATCCCAGAGCCCTGCTAGTGGGACTTGCCGTAGTGTCCCCTTTCACGTTAACGTTTTCTATATGTCTTTCTCACTCTCTCTCGTGCCCGTTTTTTGTGCGGTTGATGTATAATGCGCTGGTTTACTTCACGGCTGATTCAAGGTCGTTAATGGCATTTTTTCTCCCTTAATGTTATGGTCTTTTACACCCTCACATTTGAGAGAGGGAAGACGGTGTGCGATAAGGGCCTGTGCCTAGCAGGGAACTCGGGAATTTTAAAAACAAATCGCATGTAAATCTGATTTTTGGGATAATAAACGACAAAAAACGCTCCATTTTCTGTTCACATCTTCCGAAGAGCATAATGTTAATGGCAGATTCTAGCTCATGTCTGCACTCCGTTTCATTCTTTATAGAGATGTTGAGAGCAGTGACTTATTTAACACAAGCGGCCAGTTCTCGGGAGCTGATATCGGAGTAACATCTGTAGAAGAAGAGAGAACCAACACAGCGGCGGTTTTTAAGGTCGCGGTGGGAGGAGTAATAATCGCTTGAAGTGGAGTATCTGTGACCCTAGAAAAGGGTATGTTGGTGATCCTAGAGCTGAGCATCTGTGATCCTAGAACTGGGCATTTGTGATTCTGGAGTTGGATTTCGATGCCATTATGGAACAGCTTGGGTATCTCACTTTGCATCCAGTCTCGCTGGGGTCCGATGATGTTCGAAGACGTTACTACTGCTGTACTGGGTTAGGGTCGAGGTTGGGCCGCGGTACGGAGTGAGGCGTGGTGGAGCTGACTGCAATGGCTGTGGTGACACTGAGCGATTGCCCTGCATCTGGTATGCCTGCGTGACCCACCCTGCTCTACATTCGTGACATGTTAGCCATCGAAGTGTAGTTGTTGACCATAGTTCTTGGTAGTCTCATGTCAGTAATTCGCCCAAGTAATGTTATGCTATATTTTCGGGTACTTTAAGGTTTAGTTTATGATATGGTTACGTATGATCTTTGATTGTGGTATTTTGTTCACTACTGTACGCTATGTTTGGGAAATGATCATACTTCCTGGTGTGGTGTTCTTGACCACACCGCTTTTTTTTTTTTTTCTGTTAACAGATTTCAAGTGTGTGTCTCTTAGATTTCTAATATATGTTAGAAACATTTGCCACAGCAACTGTTCATGAATGGTAAAGATTCGAAAAATGAGTGGGTCTGCAGTCTGTTTGGCATGTGGTGAGCATAGGAAGTGAGTTTGCTGTTGGCAAATGACACGGTTCTGGTGAGAAACTGAAGAAGCAGGTGTTTGGGCCTGGGAGAGTGTGTCAGAGTTATTGTGAATAGAAAGAAGTCTGTCAGATTTAGTAGGAAAGGAGGGACAAGCTGGTCTTAGTGTGAGTTTGAATGAAGAAAACGAAGCAGAATATGAAGTGCTCTAGATATCTGGGAATGGACATGGGAACGGACGGAGCTATGAGTGCTGAAACGAGCCACAGGGTGAGTGAGGGCGAGGTAAGGTCCTGGGTGCACTGAAGACTGTAAAAAGAGAGGTCACTGTTTCTGAGGGCAAGAATGGGTCCGTCTGATGGTTTGATAGTCCAAACAGTGCTGTTTGGGTGCGAGTCACGGGCCGTAAATGCCTAAGTATGGAAGAGAGTAACTATGCTGGACAAAAACATGTTTAAGGACAATATGTGATGTCAAGAAGATTCATCAGGTAAGGAATGAAACGGTAAAAGAGGTGGTGTGGCAATAAGCGTAGAATGCTTGAGAGAGTTTAAGAGGGCGTGCTTGAAATGGTTCGGCCAGATGGAGAGGATAAGCGAAGAGAAACTGACCAGATGATAACTGTGTCAGAACTGGAGGGGACAAAGTGGAGGGAGGACAAAGGACGAGATGGAAGGATGGTGTGAAAGATGCTTTGAATTTTCGATGCTTGAACATGCATGAGGGTGTGAGGCGTCGACGGGATAGAAAGAATTGAAAGGTTATGGCATACAGAGGTCGACGTGCTGTCAGTGGGCTGAAGCAGAGCGTATGACGAGGGCCAGGGAAACCACAAGGTGGTCTGAGGGGCTTATCTGTTGACATAGGACTCCGGTTTTTATGCATTATACATAATATGTAAAGAGTGTATGGGAGCAAAGAGGAAGCCTCATCTCGTCTGTCCCTGTCTCTACTTTGCTAAAGCTATAAGCGGCAGACGAGAGGAGATACTAGAATGAGACAGAAGCCTTAGAACAGTTAGAGTATATATAAGTATATACAAGAGAGGCGGAGCTGAGACGCTGTTGGTACACAAGTGTTTGTGGTTTATTGTTTAATAGGGAAGAAAAGTAGTAGAGAAAAGCAAGATTGGAAAAGTTTAAGACTGCCGTCTACTTTCTCTTTCCTCCCTATTAATCACGGACAACAAATTACTCTTGTCGTATTCCCTCTGCATAATACGCGCTTTTGTCAACCCAGGTCTGGGATTAGGGAGGAGACCTCTGCGGATGATAATAATATACAACGGAGGAGAAAGAGGAGGACGTGGGAGAGAAGGTCTAGCGGGAGATGCAAGTCAAACATCATCACGCCTGGCGAGGCCCGGGAGTTAGAGGAGCCCCCCCCCCCATCCCCGACCCAAGAGGGAGGGAGAGGGGCCCCCCGGCCTTAGGGGGGGGAGGGGAGGGGGTGACAAATGATGCTGGCGAGCCTTCCCCCCCGGAATATTTTACATGCAAAAATCTTACCCCGAGGCGAAATAACGAATTCCGTTCCATCAGGCCGGATCGCTGCCGTCCCGTCACGCTTGCGCCCAAAAGAAAACAGAGTGAGGGAAGAAATATGGTCGATGTGTCTTTAGTGCGTGAGGAATATATGTATTTTTTTTTTTTTCAAAGGCAGTGAAATAACTCTCTCTCTCTCTCTCTCTCTCTCTCTCTCTCTCTCTCTCTCTCTCTCTCTCCATATGATAGCTATCACATCACGCAGATAAACACTTACCCAGGTATCGTGGTGTAGTGGTTACTGACCATGAGTGAGCACTGGCCAGCCCTGAGTCAGACCTGCATGGGTTCGAATCCTGGGTATGGCAGTCCTGCCTACACACATCCAGGATGTTCATCCTCCCCTTGATGCAGGTAGATAAATGGGTACCTGGCGTAGGTTGGTGTGTGTGTGTGTGTGTGTGTTTTAACTTAGGAGTAATGAAACTGTTCGTATATACAGGCTTAAGTGACGGGGCAACACGAGTGTAAAACTATTATCCCGTAGCAGTAATAGTAAACACGTACCTAATCTTAGTTTTCTGACCCATATATAGAGCTCCCGCAGCTCTCAGGAAGTTAGCCACGTGAAAAAAGTTTCTTTGTATGTAGATTTGTTGAACACTGGAGTAAGACACCGTCAAAAGTTAGGAATACGAAGTCTTTAATGACTTCAAAAACAAGTTAGACAGATTTATTCATCAGGTCGGATATCTACTGACTAAACTCGGGGAAAAAATTGTATATGTATACATTCCCATAATATACTTTTTCTCATTTCATACCCTAAGATATATTGCAGGGCAGTTGAGGTTGGAATGGTGTATTTCAATTTTGCTGTAAGATTTTTCTCTCTTTCTATCCTGCTTATTTCCATGCAGGCTTACTTCACCGAAGCATGTTTTCTTTCCTGCCGGCTGTTGTTTACGGGGTAAGTGGATGATGGTATGAGAGAAGCCTTTATATTGTTCTGTTCCTACTTAATCCACTTAGCATAGGGGCAGATAGATTTAGATATGTCTAAAGCAGATAAGCTAAACATGGGCCAACAGGCTTTCCGTTGACTGTCTTTCCCTTGGACTCTCACGCGCTTACTCTGTTGGGGCTATAGGTCGTGGAGTGTGATGCTGTGTGTATGTCTGAGTGAAGTGAGTGTAGGATATATATATATATATATATATATATATATATATATATATATGTAAGCGTGGCACCAAACACGCCTTATACAAAATGTACAACAATTCTTACAAAGTCAAAGCGGATACTGTGTTAGAAGCTTCCATCCTCCACCCCAATTTCAAAAGCCAGTGAGAAAGAACACTTGGAAGACAGACACTGCTGAAGTACTAAAAGGTATACGAGTCCTCAAAGTAGCAAAATCGCCAAAATCGTCCTTCCTTCCTGCGTTGATGGAACTCTGGACTGGGAGGAACAGTCGTCTCTCGGCAGGATTCAAAAAAAAAAAAAAAATAGAAATGGAACTCATTTTTTTTTTCTCTCAGAGCTTTTAATGTTTCTGAGCAAAATCTTGAAGCATATCTGTCTGTTGAGAGACGAGGCAGGCCAGCAGGCAATCAGTGAACTGCTGTTGTTGAGAGAATTTTTCCTCAGATGATTGTGAAGTTATTTTTTTGTTCGTTTCATGAAATGGGCCTTACAGGAGAGATGTAGGGTTCAAATGAAAACCATGATTTACATGGAATGTATGTAAGAGTAAATGCAAAATAAAGAAAAGGATTTACAGAGAACAAAACATATTAGTAATTGCCCCTTGGGCAATTATGGCTACTCCTTAAAGCTAGGGAGAGTTTTGTTGCTATCTGAATTCCTTCATTTATTGTCTAGTTCGTCTATGAGGACAATGGTGGTATAATTCAACATTTCTATGAGAGAAAAGACTTAGAGAAAAGGCTATAAGGGAATGAGGTGAGGGTCACTCTATTGACTGGTTTTATTATACAAAGGTAATTGTCACAGAGTCTGGCTGGCCAAGGTGGTGCAGGCTGAGATGAGGATATCACCCTTGAGGGAGGAATTAAAAAAGAGCCACATGTATAGTGAGAATGTATATGTGGTCTTAGAATTATCTTTGACAACCGATGAAGGTGTTGAAGATTTTTTTGGATGGTGGATGTAGCCTGGTGTTGACGCCCTTAACGACCCTGGTAGTTGATAAGCCTGAAATCCAGACAACCAATCAAGCCAAGAGTAACTGAAAAAAAGATAGAGATGAGATAGACAAACGGAATTGCAACATAATGCGGAGGTGGAATGCCAGGAGAGTGTATAAACGAGCTGGGAATTCATAGTATCGAAACGATATTCCTTACAAATTCCAACCCTACCGTCTTCCTTGTAGTGTTAATTGTAGGCTGCATTCCTGTACGTTTGCACACTGCAGATAATTAAAGAACTTTAGCATTTAACTTTTTTTTCTCTCTTCATGCGCGACATGTGTTGCCTCTTAAACACAATTAAAACCAGCGTTGTGTTGGACGTATCGGGTAAATTATGGCAACAAAAAAAGTAAACTTCTAAGGAAAGTGTAACCAGCTGCCCACTTGCCTCTATTTGAAACTAAAATGCGGATTTTAAACGGGCTCAAAGGTATGTTTGTAAGTAATGACGTCCATTAATTAGGTACAGAGCGCAAACATACAGTCTAGATTTGAGAACTGGCAAAATAGATTGTATATATGGAATTTGCATTCAATTTCGCTTCCATACATACATCCTTACTTTCTTTGCATACTTTTTTGGCATTTTATCCCAACATCTGGGGTGTCTAAATGTAAGTGGTTGTAAACAAGATGAGAAGAAGTGATAGACAGATAATATATTTACAGAAAGAAGCCTAGATATTCTGGCTCTGAGTGAAACAAAGTTCAAAGGTAATGGGGAAGAATGTTCGGATATGTCTCAGGAGGAAAGTCGGGAGTTTATGAGAGGACAAGAACAAGGGACGGGGTAGAACGACTGCTAAAGTAGGAGTTGGGGAAGTTTGTGAAAGAGCAAGGAACTCAGTTCCAGACTAAAGTAGGTAAGAATTAGAATGGATTGCAGGAGATGGGTGTTTATGCATCTGGTCATGAGAAGAAACATCATGAGAAGCAAGTGTTTTGGGATGGACAGAGTGACCATATCAGTAGTTTTCATATAAGAGACCATGTATTAGTGATGGGTGATTTAAATGTGAAGGTGAATAATATGGTAATTGAGGGTATAATTGGGGGCCAAAGGGTATTAACTATTATTGATGGAAATGGGGAACAGCTTGTGGAGTTGTGTGCGGAAAAAATAGACTGGTGATTGGGAATACCTAGATGAAGAAGATCGGCGTATCAAAATATAGGTATGTGAGTGGGAATGATGGTCAGAGCGCATTACTTGATTACATATTAATTGGAGGGCGTGAAAAAGAGAGACTTTTGGATGTGAATGTACTGAGAGTGGCAGCTGCTGGAATGGCTAGGGTGAAGATTTGTAAAAGTTTTTTGGAAAAGAAGAAACATTATGGGTAAGAAGAGAGCAGCGAGATTAAGTGAGCATGGAAAAGATATGTGTGTGAAGAAATACCTAGAGAGATTGAGTGTAGAATGGCAAAAGCCGAGAGTAAGCGGAGCTAGAAGAATGGATGAGGAATGTAAGATATTTAGGGAAACAGTGCCGGCATGTGCGAGAGATGCATGTTTCGTGCCAAAGGTGGGAGGTGGGCAGAGTAGAAAGAGTAGTGAATGGTGGGATGAAGAAGTAAAGTTGCTAGTGAAAGAGAAAAGATATATGGGCGATACTTACAGGGAGAGAGTGCATATGACTGGGAGAAGTTTACGGGAAAGCGGCATGGGGTCAAGAGGAAGGTGCAGGGGTTGAAAATGAGGGGAAATGCAAGTTCAGATGAGCGAGTATCAGTAAACTTCGAGGAAAATAAGAGATCGTTTTAGGAGGTTAATCATGTGCGAATAAGAAGAGAGCAAATGGAAACATCGGTGAAGAGGGCAAATGGGGAAACGTGATGAAAGAGGAGATGGTATGAGTATTTTGAAAGACTGTTGAATGTGTTTGATGAGAGAGTGGCAGATGCATGGTGTTTAGGTCGGGGTGATATGCAAAGCGAGAGTTAAGGAGAATGATTTGGTGAAGAGAGAAGAGGTGGTGAAAGTCTTACGTAAGATAAAGTGTGGCAAGGCGGCTGGAGTGGCTAGTATCGTATTTGATACTCGTGACTGTGTTGTTAATTGGTTGGCAAGGATTTTCAATGTATATATGGATCATAGTGAAGTAGCTGAGTATTGGTGGAATATATGAATAGTGCCATTATATAGCAACAAGTGGGATAAAGGTGAGTGATAAAACTACAGGGGTATAAGTTTGTTGAGTGTACCTGGTATGTTGTATGGAAGGTAGTGAGTGAGAAGGTGAAGGCATGTACAGAGCATCAGATTGAGGAGGAGCAATGTGGTTTTAAGAAGCGGTAGAGGACGTCTGGATCAGATATTGCTTTAAAGAGTGTGTGTGAGAAATCCTTTGAAAAACAGAGGGATCTGGATAAAGCATGTAGTAGTGTTGATAAGAGATCCCTTGTGGAAGGTTTCAAGGATATATGGTGTGGAAGGTAAGCTGTTAGAAGCAGGTGTGTGAACAGTTAGGTATTGTAAAATGCTATCTGCTGGTTGTGTGAACCTGATGGGATTTGGCCAATCTAGACCCCGTTGCTCACCGCTGTAAGACGAAGGTTATTCGATTACTTAAGCATTTGCATGGCCATTTCCCTATAAGGGGCGATCATAGCCGAGCGGTAGCGGTCCCGCCTACCACGCTGTGGACCCGGGTTCGTATCTTGGCTGTTAGAGGTTTACATCATATATGGTAGCGCGCGTTCCTATGCACTATTTCGTGTGATATATATATATATATATATATATATATATATATATATATATATATATATAT
>JAYMFT010228992.1:0-11223 GCA_038088735.1 Panulirus argus
GTAGCATTTATGGATCTGGAGAAGGCATATGACAGGGTTGATAGAGAGGCTTTGTGGAAGGTCTTAAGAATATATGGCGTGGGAGGTAAGCTGCTAGAAGCAGTGAGAGGTTTGTATCAAGGGTGTAAGGCATGTGTGCGAGTACGAAATGAAGAGAGTGATTGGTTCCCAGTGAAGGTCGGTCTGCTGCAGGGGTGCGTGATGTCCCCATGGTTGTTTACTTCGTTTTTGGTTGTGGTGGTTAGGGAGGTAAATACAAGAGTTTTGGAGAGAGGGGCGAGTATTCAGTCTGTTAGGGATGAGAGGGCCTGGGAAGTGAGTCAATTGTCGTTCACCGATGATACAGTACTGGTAGCTGATTCGGGTGAGAAACTGCAAAAGTCGGTGACTGAGTTTGGAAGAGTGTGTGAAAGGAGAAAGCTGAGAGTAAATGTGAATAAGAGTAAGATTATTAGGTTCAGCAGGGTTGAAGGATAAGTTAGTTGGGATGTGAGTCTGAATGGAGAAAAACTGGACGAAGTGAAGTGTTTTAGATATCTGGGAGTGGACTTGGCAGCGAATTGAAGCATGGAAGCAGAAGTGAGTCATTGGGTGGGGAGGGGGCGAAGGTTCTGGGAGCGATGAATAATGTATGGAAAAAGAGAATATTATCACGGAGAGCAAAAATGGTTATGTTTGAAGGAATAGCAGTTCCAACAATATCATATGGTTGTGAGGCATGGACTATAGATAGAGTTGTACGGAGGAAGGTGGATGAATTGGAAATGAAATATTTAAGGAAAATATGTGGTGTGAGATGGTTTTATAGATTAAGTAATGTAAGGGTAAGAGAGATGTGTGGTAATAAAAAGAGTGTGGTTGAGAGAGAGCAGAAGAGGGTGTGTTGAAATAGTTTGGACATATGGAACGAATGAGTGAGGAAAGGTTGAAAAGAGAATATATGTTTCAGAGATGGAGGGAACAAGGAGAAGCGGGAGACCAAATTGGAGGTGGAACGATGGAGTGAAAGGGATCTTCAGCGGTCTGGGCCTGAACATGCAGGAGGGTAAAAGGGGTGCACGGAATAGAGTGAAACGGGACGATGTGGTATACTAGGGTCGACGTGCTGTCAGTGGACTAAACCAGGGCATGTGAAACATCTGGAGTAAACCATGGAAAGGTCTGTGGGGCCCGGATGTGGATAGTGAGCTGTGGTTTCGGTGCATTACACATGACAGCTAGAGACTGAATGTGAGCGAATGTGGCATTTTTTGCCTGCTTCCTGGCGCTACCTCGCTGACGCAGGGGGTGGCGAGTCTATTTCCTGTAGGGCGGGGTGGCGTCAGGAATGGATTCCGATTTTCAACTCGAAGTATCCCTGCAGTCTTGTATACATTTAATTGTTTTGCAGGTTGGCACTTATTTAAGTGTCTCTTATTCACTTCTAGTACACTTAAACAAATCATCAATTTCTTTAATCATCCAGTTTGTTGCATATCTGTCGCTGCACACCCATTGGCTTTTCTAAGGACGTTCTCTCTCCTAAGGGAAAGTATTATATTTTTGAGCTTGCTATACATCTTGTCAACAGTGTCCACATCTATTGGTCTAATCCGGTTTACATTACCTGTGTCCCGGCACATGTTAATGAAATTCGCTAACCTGATTTTTGATAGCATGTCATATTTGAAATCGAAACGGAAGTTTATAGTGAATCCGATAATACTACCTCCACTGTTACCTAGCTTTTTATCATCCTCATAGTTGATGAATACATGCCTCTTTGTGGACATCACCAGGTCTTGAATGTCACAACACCTCGTTGGGTCATTTTATCTTTTAAAAAGCAGTGTTCAGTCAAATCCATGAGACTGTTAACCTCATAGTCATCAGCCGAGAATACCCAGCTATAGGTGAATGTGCGGGACCGGTGAAGGAGTCAGGGTGAAAGTGATGGCTAGGGGATGCAGCGGTGTGAAGATAAGGGACTAGGGAGGTGGCGGGGTAAAGGTGAGGACTTGGCGTATTGAAGGTCATGGGCTGAGGAGGATGTTCGATGAAGGTGAAAGGCTTGGGAGGTGACTTGGGCTGGTGAGGTGGTGGGGTGTGGTTCATGGGCTGGGGGAAGTGGGGTGTTGGATATGGAGGTTGAGGGAGGTGGTGGTGTGACGGTGAGGGGCTGGGTGAGGGCAAGAGGTTGAGGAGGTTGGAATCCATCACTATAAGATGAGCTGTTTCAGGCGCGACCTTTGCAAGGGAAAGCGTGAACTGACACTCACTTCCCCGCTTGCAGAGTATACTCTCAAAGACCATGGTTTTCGGTGCAGATCAAGTTGCAGTGCAGTATGACTCTCAAATGGAAACTGGTGGCCTTTATATCATGTAGCAGTTTGGTTTACAACCCACATGCTCCTCTCGTGGTACAAAGCTTGCTCAACCTTATGGCATCCGGACGTGGAGATGATTATGCTCTGCGGGCCGTTTAATGCATCCATTTGTGAGCAGTAAGGCGCTTTATGAGTATTAAATGCTAACTAGGTAGGTTGTCAAATTATTGTTTATGGTTGTTTTCGTTGTACCCTAATAGGTACATACACCTGAACAAGGGAAGAAATGCATCTCTACCCACGGAAATGTGTCAGACACAGCAGAGCCGCGAGCCTATAGCTAACAAGCTCTCCAAACGATTGGATACTTTAAGACAGACAGTGTTCTTCTAAAGCTATAATCGAATACGACATAAAGGCATTCTAGCGATATTCCCACGTAAAACTGATACATGGTATTGCAAAAGTTGACACAAACTCTTTCTTCTCAGTGGTGAGGGAAGACCAGATCTTGAAGGCCTTGGACTCGCCTCCTTAAATTAGAAAAAAAGAAAAAAGATGTGCGAGACAACATCATCCCACACGTTACGGAGCGCCGTATTCCATGTCCAACAGAGAATGGATGATAACATACCTGTCCGACACAGAATGAAGGATCAGATCCCATTTTCATCACTGAATCAAACATGGCATTCTCTCTCTCTCTCTCTCTCTCTCTCTCTCTCTCTCTCTCTCTCTCTCTCTCTCTCTTTCATATGAATAATGGGGTCAGATTCGTTTTCCCAGATGCCACACGACCACATCCCTTTCCTTATGGTCTTTGTATATGTACCTTTTCCTTTTAAAGTCGGATTGTATGAAGTAATACAAAGTTAACTGTAACTGGATACAGGAGACACATTATGAATCCTGAAATTTCCGGTAGATAAGAGGCAGTCCATATGGTCTCCTGTCGTGACTGACTCAAAGCAAATACAGTTATCGACTGCAAACCGTACTTTGACAGTCATCCCCAGTTCTTGACTGACTTTATACGTGTTACTTCGATGGAAGAGAACACAGTGGTTGTTGTGATGATGATGGTGATGACGGCACCTTAGGGTGAGTGGTCGTGGTTTGGTAAAGTGATGTTTAGATATTACATCTCCTGTGTTTGATTCCGTAAGTGATGAGTCCAATTAGAATAGAAAAAAGGGCAAACAGCAAAATATCATTATGCCCTTTCCAGGGAGATCGCATTAGACGCATTAGAAGAGGAGTAATCAGATACAAAACTGAGTGTATGGTGAGAGGTAAAGAAGAGAAATGACTTGAGGAAAAAAGAAAAGGTAATGCTTGTGGTAAATTTTTCTTTTCTCTTGAGCAAGACGTTATGACCCTCGGGAATGATACCCCCATAGCTTCTGATTTGATCTTTATGGGTCATATCAGAGGTCGCGCACTCACACCCAACGGTCATATCCTGGTGCTCAGGGGAATCGTCAAGTCTATGTTGAAACGTGTTTGTGGTGCTGCTTTCATCTGCTCCTGTTCGCAAGTTTTTCCATGTACCGGCATTTCTAACAGAGAAAAGTTCTTTGGCTTATATTAAGTAAAACGCATGTCTTCCAGCTTGCATCCGCTCAAGGTGTAGTATTCTTGTAGATTTAGCAACTGTCTTTCGTGTGAGAGCAGTGTTCTGTTTCTTGGTGACATGTAGTTTGCTGGAGCGTTCTACAAGGTGTAGGACGAGTCTTCAAGTCAGTGTACAGATTATGCTTCCCGTGTAGGTCGCCATGCTAAGCAGCTTCCATTCTTCTTGTTAACAGCTGAACTCATAAACTACATTCTTTTCTTGTAATATGTCGTGTACTTTTTTCATATAGTTGGTTGTTCATATTAAAGTTGCTTGATTATTTTTCTTTTAAGTGTTTCACTCGATGATGTTTCTAGAGACGATGTCTAGTAGTACAAGGTCGTCAGTCTTTTAGGCAGTCGACATTAGGTTGCAGTAATATATTTTGTGTTTTGTTGCGTTGCTCTAATATTCAGCGGCTGTAAGTTTGTTTTGCATGAAGTATTTCAGTTGCGTGTCGAAGTTCTTGGAGCCGTTGTTGATGAGAGTCAGTTTGATCCGCTGTTGGGTTGATATGCCAATTATAGCTACAGCCTTGTTGGCCCGGTTTAACATTTCGTTGAAGAAGAACTCCGATTTCGACAGACAACTAAATACTAGCCTTGGTTCTTTGTTTACTTCATTTCTGCAACAATTTTGGCCTCAAATCAAACAATCCCTCTGCAGAACACCAGCTGACTACATACTTCTCGCTGTCTTCTTTGTGAAACTCATCTATGAGAGACTGTATCCCATATACGATGTCAGATATCCAACTTTGATTTCAACCACTGTTTCCATTCTAAGGGTGGCATTTCTGTCTACTGCAATGCAAAAACTCACATTGCTCGCCTTGTGGAACAGTTTCCGAACTTTGGAGTTATCTGGCTCAAAAGATCTCTACCTTCAAAAATTTTGTGTTCGTTGTTTCGTATACTTCCTCCAGAAAAAAAAAATATCCTCCAACTTTATACAACTTTTCGATTGTTTAATTCCTTGGCTAGAAGCACTGCTTTATTCACATCTTCGCGCTGATATCTTCTGTGGAAGGGATTTTCGTGTACACCACAAGGGTTGGTTAGGCACTGCTCACGCGACCACTGTGGGAGCCGAAGCATTTTCCTTTTCCCTACTTTACAGTCTAGACTTTAGAGCAAATTATCAAATACATAACACGAGTTCCCGACCATCTTGACTACTCTCTATAGGCAACTCATTTTCTTTCAACCCTTCCACTATCCATTTATATCCTTTTAGGGTCCTTATGCTTCTAATTGGCCGATCCCACCCACCATCCTAAACTCTCATCTCTCGAAACCCCAATCCATCACTTTGAGACAGCTCAGCGGTCATCCCCGCGTGGCTTCTCTACTGACTTTCTCAGGGAATTGTACTGTGTCCTCGGTCGGGATGTCCTGTGCTTCGCTGTGCTATACGTGTAACTGAGATTTTATAAGCTGGGATTGGAGACCTGCATTCTTTCTATCAGATATTTCTTCTGCAAATCATGATTTGATACCTCCTGCTTTGGCTCCTGATGTGAAAGAATCAGGCAATTAAACTCTTTCCTTGCAAGCAGTCCCACTACGCTTTCATTTCTGCCCAAAATCACAACAGAGTTTTTTTTAGTGAAGTCAGGAACACCGTCACAAAAAGGCAGTGTGTTGATATAACTTCTTCATCTACTTTGATAAATATTTTGATTCCTTAACCAAAGCATTTCTAGAACACTTCTGCAATTCAGCCTCCCTCTTGTTTTCCGACTTGATCATTCAATAGTTAATTCTCCAACTGATAAACCCGGCCCTTTCGGTACTATATTTTCCTTTAATTCATCTTAAATTGATTCTACATCTGACCCTCTGCTCCCATCACTTCCCAATGAACCTGTTTCATCCAGGTCTTCTTAGTGCTTTCCAAGCCCCAAGTGGACAAGGATGTTTTCCTCTCGAGTCCTTAAGGAATGTGCCTCTGAGGTCGCTCCAATACCTGCTGGCCTATATGAACATTGTACCTTATAGGAGGTCGAACCGGGGCGTTGAAGAGAACGAGTATCGAATCTTTTTATAGGCAGTTTATATTCCTGACTATGACACCTATCATCTTAATGGCTTTATGGTATTCAGCGAGGCATTGTTTACCCGGTTATCGTCACTGATAATCACTCCAATAATCACTTTCCTTCCTTGATAGCGAATTTTCAGCTATTTATTATTCATGACTAAAACTTCTGACACCAAAATACATTACTTTGCGTTTGTAATCGTTGAAAGCTATCTGCCGTACCTCCGTCCTCTCAACCAGTTTGTATAAATCCCACTGAATGCTCAGGCAATATTCCTCTGAGCTGACTGTGTTTGCTAATTTCGTGTCGCCGGCAAATTTCGAGATGCTAACTGGTGAGTTCTGTCTCTAAGTCGCTGAAGTAGACGATGAAAAGTATGGGTTCCAGGACTGAGCCTTGTGGAACTCCAGTAGACACATGAAGCCATTAGGGTGCTTCCTCGTTTAGTACTAGTGTCCGTTTCCTTTCTGAGATCTAATCCTTTATCCACCCACCGATTCCATCTCCTTTGTCATGAGCTTTCATTCTACTGATCGGTCTTTTGTGTGGAATTTTATCGAAGGTCTTACTAAAGTCTAAGTTTATTTATGACATTAGAGGGCATTTTGGAGACCCGAGTATCATATAAATGACAAAAGGACTTTTATTATATTCGTTGAACATGATCCTGTGTTCCAGAAACCATTCTGGTGTTCGGTTATTGATCTGTTCTCCACAAAGAATTTAGTGTTTTTTTTTCTTAATCATTGCTTCTAACTCTTTCCTAGAAAAGTAGTGAGGAATGTATGACTGTAGATCAAAGCACATGCTTTTACTGAAATCATTTATATTATATGTTATTCATTATATTATTACTATTTTTCTTAAACTAGCGTTACATAAATTAGCTTGCAGCCATCTCACACTTTACCTGCCTGTGATGTTTTTTAAATATTTTCGGTGATCGAAAAACCTATTTGCCGGCTGGTTTCTTTCAGTATACTAGGAAATATATGGTCTGGACCAGTTGATTTGCAATGATTTAGTTTTTGTTGGTATTTAAATAAATCATGGCACTCAAAATTCTTAAAGTTCAACTTTCCACTTCCAATGCCCAGAACTACGTTTATGTGCTTGTGGTACATCAGACGAATCTCCGATGGTAAGCAGAGTCGAATTATATGTTGAAAGGAAAAGACGATTGATTATTGATTATCATTAGATGATGTGCCATTATTATCTGTTAATGAGCCGACGGTATCCTTATTTTTTCTTATGTTTCAAAACATACCTGAAAAATTCTCTGAGGTTCTCTTTCACGTTTTGGAAAAAAAAATCCTTTTTTTCAAGTTTTTCTTCCTAGTTTTGATTATCTTCTTACTCTCTGTGGATATAATCTCACGCACATTTCATGGTCATGATTATCACCACTTGATTTAGACACCTTGTGAGCCTTTCTTTTACGTCTGATACTGACATTAATTTCTTTATTCATCCAGCTTGTCTCTTCCATTTCACAGCTCATTTTCACACTTTCTAGGGACGTTGATTCTTTCACGGGGAAGTACTGTATTAAAGTTTTCCACGTCTTTCATATCTGTCTGACCCAATGAACTTTGCTTGAGTCTTGGTGCAATCAGTCGAAGTCTGCTGACTAAAACAAGTGTATCATCTTGTTGTTTTCACAGGTGCTGAAAAGGTCTTTGTTTGTACACATTACAATGTCTAAAAGATTTCCACCTCTCGTTTGGTCTCGGACCATTTGATTTAGAGAACAGTCTTTTGGTAAATCAGTTAGTCTGTATGGTCAACCCGTCATAAGGTCCTAGTTTATGTTAAGATTGCTCAAATCTCTTTGGAATATTACTTCTTTGTTATTAACTAAGAATTCAGTTTCATCCCAGAAAGCTCTGTCGCTATCCACACCCAGTTTGAGAGGTTTATATCCTATCCAAAACGTGGATTTTGGATGTCTTGTTTATCAGTTCAACATACAGTGAATCTTATGTACCGACGTCTGATTTTCTGACCGTGATTGCTCATTAGTCTGTCGCGTGCTTATAGTAAAACGCCGCCACCTCATTCTTGAAGTTGACCTTTTTATCCTGGGATCAATTAGTTAGTCAGTGCTGATTGCGGAATTTATCTAGGTCTGTGTTATTGCATTTGATGTCAGTTCATCGCGTTTTAGGTTAATACTTCTGGAACTGGCTTAAAGTACGTTAATGTGTCGTTCAGTCTGGTACAGAGTAGGACATAAGGCTTTGTGGTCATACTCCCTTGTCAAAGTGTGTTTAACCCCATGCAATCTCATCGGACCTAACTAACAGATAATTTCCTCTTCGTTAACTAACATGCCTCTGGCAAATACCAGCTTTATGCGTTCGTCTAAAACTCCACCCAGCCTTGCAGTATACCAACCCCGGTTGAATGAAGATCATTTGTAGGAAACAAGCTTCTACCTCCAGTGAAATGCCCCACAAACTCTATATTCCGCTCCTTATGCCGTGTAGATACGATTCACTCAACCACAAATTTCCAGCATCCCACCCACACACATTTCCTACACCCTCCCGAGGAAGACACCAGTGTTCCTGTGTCCTGTACCTTGTGAATTACGTCTTCAAGCTTAGCCCCAGGGTAACATAGTGTCTTTCTGTTTCTATTCCTGCCATAAAACTCCGTATCCAAATGGCTTACCAAAGAGTCCCCACAGGGACGAGGCTAGGTCCTTTTTTCATTTCATCGTCTAACACTACGAACCAATTGTTTGTTGCTGCTTCTTTTACTCTACCATCTGATTTGGGCTTCGTCCCGTTTCTACCCACGTGAAGATTTTCAGTCTGATGACGTCTCCAACATAACTGCTCTAGTTTCGACATTACCTATTTTCTTTGCAAGTTTCCCATTTTCTTCTGTATCATAATGCTTTAGCTATCATTTCGATGGTGGCGCTCTCAGATTCTAAGTCTTCATGCCAGACTTTCACTAGCTACTCTGCTTTCACTGATCTCTTTTTAT
This sequence comes from Panulirus argus, assembly GCA_038088735.1. NCBI lineage: Eukaryota > Metazoa > Arthropoda > Malacostraca > Decapoda > Palinuridae > Panulirus > Panulirus argus. Next base: position 8,966 of record JAYMFT010228992.1, read on the forward strand.
AATCCGTGACATGGATCACAGTAGTTACACAGAATGTATTTATCTTCGTCTCATAATAGCAGGTCTTTTGTCAAGTGTTGTATGGATGCCTTAATAATTCTTTTTCTAGTCAGCGGCCATATCATACCTGCAGGAGTTTTATTCTCCCAAATAAAAAGTACTGCTCACATGGCCGGGATGATTGTTCGTCCACTTTTTTATTAGCAGCAGTAGAATCAAACGCCTTCCCTCCAATCAAGGTTTTCTCCAGGTATCACCTCTTCAGCGATAATTCACGGACGCAGACTTATTGTATTTTCTAAATTCACATCGGCAACACATCCAGCTCTGGAGAACGTTCCCTTTAAGGAGTGATTTATTGATAAGAGCAGTCACGGGCTAAACTACCTCATTTTTAGATTCATTATTCTCCGATAGAAACGTATCAGGGCCTACAGGTTTATTCCTTTCATTCCGTTTAATTCAGGCAGTATATCTTGATGATGGATATCAATGTGTTGCAATGGTAATACAGCTGAAAAAAAATAATAAGACTTGCCAAGGCTTCAGCATTGTGAACTAAGTCCGTTAGTAATGGAGCTACTGACTGGGTAATGGATCTCTTGCTTTAATGGGTTTCTTTTGCTATTTTCAGCAACGTACGCTTCATACTGACCTTTCCTTTGACGTATGAATTTTCTGTGGGACGTAAATCTAAATGATTTATTCTGTCGCGTCGGTTCTTGTCCTCTGTCAGTCTTTTGCGTGCTACTTTCTTTTACAGAAGGCATTTCTTTCCTCCAGTGTTCCATCATTTTTATAAATCAGTTCTGCAAAAGTACCGTCTATTGCGCATTTGTGTAACTGTGCTCTTTACTTCTTGAATTCCGTACTGACCATTCTTCAGCTTACGTCCATTCCGTTTTCATTTACGATTTCACCCTAGTTTATCCCGTCGAGAGCAAGACGAAAACCATTACAATTTGTAAGTCTGAATTTTTCCGCTGGTCATGTTGACTAACACTAAAAGCAGTTTTGAAAGCTACCTCACACGTATTCTGTCGGTGATTACTTATACCAAAACCTCCTCCAACCACGACACTATCGACGAGACCCTTGTTTGCAGGTAGAATGTAGCGGCTGAGTTTCTCCGTGACTTGGGTCAGGGAACTGTCACGAAAGTTTAGGTACAGCCCACGCCCGGGAATAGAAAGGGATTCTCCCCACTACAGTACTGGTTTGTTAAAATCCTCCATTATAAGTGAATCGTTGGCATTGCAGGTATCTGCTAACTGGTCTTAAAGTCTTTGGTCTATCTGTAGTGTCTGTGCAGGGGTGCCTGTTAATCATCAGTTCTCTTGCTGCTTACGTATGAAGCTCATCTTTGAGTTCTTTTTAAACGGAGTTAATGAAATATGCAATTATGTCAGTTTTCACTACGGGAATGAAATTAACTTACAGCAAGACACCGTAGCGTTAAATGTTTCCTTTGTCACTATTACATTAAATGTACCATGAACTTACTCAGCAAGGAAATCTCCATTTTTGATATGTAACACAGAGTCAGAGATACAAGTTATACAGCTGTTTTCTGATGCCAGTTTTATTAGATCTGAAAATTAGTTTCTCATACTGAGCTCAGTTACATGAAATATTCTAATAGATTTAAATTAATGCCTCATAGATCCAGTTTCTGCCAATCTCCCTATCGAAAATTCCTCACAACTTTCCTTTCTCCTTCGACGGTTCTGTAATTCCACCTCTTGACTCAATGAAGATACTTAGCATTACTGTAACATCCACTCTTTCCTGGAAACCCCACATTACGGAAATAGCTAAGTCTGCCTTTAAGAAACTGGGAGTCCAGTTTATATGTCGAAAGTTCTTTTCTTCCAAACACTTGCTTCGTTTATACAAAACATTGATCCGTCCTTGTATGAAGTACTACTCTCACATCTAGGGTGGTTCTAGCTCTGCATCCTTGCTTGAGCTGGGTGGAAAGCGGTCCGACTGATAAACTCTCCCAGGTTAACTTCAGAGCTTGATCCGCTTGCTTTACGTCGCAATGTTGGTTCAGTTTCCCTCTTCTATAGGTATCATTTTGGTTTTCGTTCCCGAGAGCTGGATGCTTTTGTGCCCCTACCACTGGCTACACCAGGCAATACTCAGCAAGCTGGTGCGTCACATGATTACTGTGTGGAGGTTGGCAACTCAAGGGTGGGCCGTTTTGATAACTGTTTCTTTCCCTACACCTCGAAGCTTTGGAACTCTCTACCTTC
>JAYMFT010229003.1:0-11223 GCA_038088735.1 Panulirus argus
GAGAGAGAGAGAGAGAGAGAGAGAATGCTGTCCACGTACTCCCTGCGTGTCGTAGAAGGCGACTAAGAGGGGCTGGAGCTGGTGGCGGAAATACTCCCTTCCTGCATTATTTTCCAAACTAAAGACTCCAGACGGGGCTCCTCCATGTGTCAGGGTTAGTAACGCTAACTGCTGCACCATGGAGGCCGATACTTCTAAAAAAAAGCAGGTTATATTCATACCTCCTTTTCTTATATTTCATTTTCATCAGCCGTACGCCTGAACGCGTCCCATGTGTCAGAGTTGAGCCATTGTCTCCAACCTACTCATGCCTGACACCTCTCTGTTTCACATATCATCAAAGCTGTGATTAAATCGCTTTTCGTTCCTTTTTTTTTAATTGGTTTCTCTCGTTTATAAAGTCACCCTGCTGTGTCGTGGATACCCAAGTCACTATCTTGCAGTTCACCTAGAAGGTTGTCAGTAAATGGATGTAAGGTGTTGCTGTGGGGCTTGTCTAGGGAAGGCCTGGCTCGTATCTTTGAGATCTAAATGTTATTTGGTGTTCACCCACGTAATGTGGTCCATTACGCTGGCTTCGATTTCATGAATATTGCCTTAGTCTGCTCACGCGCTTATTGCTAGAACATTGTCATTATATCAGGTAAATCACGTAAATCTAGCTTCAGCTATTTCTGGATCTGATTAGCAAATAACAATGTTCATCATTTAATGTAGAACTGACAACCATCTGCCCCTTTCCACAGGTATGTCGAATGCAGTACGTAGCTACCCCACCTGCTCCTTAAGCTACAGTCATCCTTTCCTCTAATCCCTTCAGGAAAACAACGTAGGATATTCATCTTGCCGGACAGACAGTTCTCACACCTCAGCCTCGATTCAGATAATCCAGTCGTGTATGAGGCGAGGAGAAGATCACGTCGCCTGTCATCTTTAGCTGCTCGCTTGGACACAGAACAACACCCCCTCCCCTCAACCACACAACTGCTCCCACATCTGTCAATGCCTTCTGAGTTCACTCATTCATACATGGATTTGAAACCGCACATGAGCCCGTACATCGCATAGATGGTGATGTATACACAAATTAAACACGTATAAACATAGGTATTCACGCGGGTACCCCAAAACGTTCGCCCTCATGCTCAGGTATACTCTAAAGTATACCCTAAAACGTTCATCTACTTACATGCAAGTATAGATATGGCTATATGTATACATTCACGCACACACACACACACACACACACACACACACACACACAAATAAACATACAAGCAGAGGCAAACAAGCAAGAAAAAGTAAAAAACCAACAAACACAAACTCACCAGCAGGCGTAGGTCTGAAATAAACGCGTAAAAAGGAGTGCTTCATCTTTTTTCCGTCCGGAACAATACAGGTGTGGAACCTCGGAAGAAAAACGTTTTATAGTCTCACTAAACCGGAGGAAAGATGTGCTGGGGAGAAAGAATAGTTTCCTAATGAAGGATAACACAAGGAAATAGCGGAGGGAACACGGGTAGAGGAACGTGGGGGGGGGGGGTTGGGAGTGTGATGGAGTAGTGTGTGAGCTCGAAGGAATAACTCAGAGTGAGGGATGTGTGATGGATGGAAGAGGTGGCTAGTGGTTGATCGGGATGGTGAAATAAGTTGGTTGAGGGAGACGAACAGAAGTGGAAAGGGGCTGAAGTACAGTGAACGGAGTACAGATGGAATTGCCTTGGGACGATCCCCTCGTTTTGAGATTTTACAATTCCTTGTTGCTAAAGAGGCTGTCGCGTTTTACGGCCGGGAACGAAAAGAAAACTTTAGCTAAGAGATCTATCATCAATGTGCCCACTGTGAGGTCTAGGATACTGGTGTGGCTGTCCTTTTGATACAGAACAGAAAAGAAAAATAAGTCTTGATTATCTTAGAAATGTCATGTACGTCTAAACAGAACATTTTCACACGAATTGATATGAATTAGAAATCAAGGTAATCCATATCTATTGTATTTGCATCTCAGCAGGAAAAAAAATTGTTTAGAGTAAATAATATCATACAGTACATAACTAAATGATATAATGAAAACATTTCCATTATAATATTCTCCTTAAACCTTGTCACTTGTGGCCTCGAGACGATAGCCTCACTAGTGTTCTCAACATTAGCAGAGACCAGTGTGGTCGAAACCATCATACTCAGTGATATATCATATCCCTTGGCTCTCGTCCAAGCCATTCGTTCGTCCACAGAGTCTTTGATCAGCGGGGAAAATATCAAGGATTTATGGACGTCAGATTAGGGTGGCAGGTGAGGAAAATATCTGTCATCACAAACACCGCAAAAAAGCACTGACTATAATTCATCGTCTGGCGTTCCGGTGTTCTGTGAATTACTGACGCCAGTAGGGTTAATATTAAGTGATCCTGAGTACTTAAATCACTGCGCTTGTAAGCAGGCTAATGAAGAATGTATATTCTCCCCACACACCTCATATCAACTGATGCCTTAGTGATTTTGTATTCCCTTCATAATATTTCATTCACAGTGGAAATTTAGGCCAGCACCACTACAGTCGTGATTTGTATGCATGTTTTGCTCAGTTCTTGGTACGCCGCTCCGGCAGAAGGTGCATGAACTCTATTTCTTCTTTAATTATTCTCATTTGTTATCAGCGTCCTTCATTACGTCCAACAGGGTAGTGGAGCCGAACATGTGCCCACAGTATCAGCAGGACTTTGAGGACACACAAACGTGATCTCATTGTCAGCAGAACCACAAACGTGGAGAATGGTTTACACTCACACGGTGCTATCGTACGGGCGGGAGGATGATGCACGCACGCGTCCGCACAGACACCAAGTGGTGGTACGTTCTCGAGCGCTCACGCACACACACCCACACACACACACTGTCACATTCAACCTGGTGATAAATCAGAGCGGTGGGCGACACTGAGCCTCCCGTCCCCCGCGAGGCGACTGTCATAGTCTCCCGGGGGCGCCGGTTTACGTGGATACAATCGCTAAATACTGAGCTCACGGGGAACTGATGGAGGAGAATTGGGTTGCATCTGGCATCGCGTGCGTTTACGTCTACAGACAGTCATTACAACAGGATGCTACTAAAGGGAAAAGATCAAGGCGAAACGATGGGAAACCTTGTCTGAGGCCCCAGGACCTATTACCCTCCTCCTTTTCTTCTCTTTCCCACAGCTTTCTCTTTCCCGGCGCACTTCCAAAGAGCCCTCTAAAAAACACATCCTCCCAAATTATTCTACGCCCGAAATCTTTCCCTCCAGTCAACATAACGAGATATTTTTGCTGCTTAATCCCCAGCTGCTTATGAACAAAATATGAAAACGTGAAAAAGAAAAACCATCGGTCGTGATGAATAACAGAACCTTTTTATTCATACTTCCAGTTTCCTTCAAGTGAGTCTGATTGCATTTTCCTGTCTAACACTTCTGTGTTCCTTCGACACGACCCTTGATTCTAAAATGCATTTTAAGATTCCTTTGCAGCATCTAGAAGTCTCCTTACTTTTCCTAAGCTTTACAAATACTTCATTTTTTCTCATAAACAGGAAACGATTGTAAGGGTTCTGTTTACCTTATCTTCCTGTACTTTACCCTCGCCACGCTACTAGCATCTTTATTTTGTCTTGCCATCTCCTCGTCCGTCTCATCCGAACATTCTCATACATTCGCTTCTAGTCATTCCGTTTTCATTTACGTTGAGACCTCTCAATAAATTGTTAAGCACAGCTTCCCTCGATGCATTAAGCCTCAATTATTCTGTCTTGCAGTTCATTTACTCGAGTCTAAGGTGAAACAGACACTTTGTTTCCACAACTGAATACCGAATACATCTCCCTGCACTGGTTAAGAAGGACCTACCATGTAATCCTTCATGTGTTGGTGTACTTAGTATCTCCCATGTCTAGTTCTTTGTATCATCCCCTTCTTCAACTTTTTTTTCCCCTCACTTCTGACACACCTCGTATTGGCACATTTAGGAAAGTTTCCTCTATCAGACGAAGAGTCAGTCCTTAAACGCAAATCATTCCACCCCTAAAGAAGCATTAGACTCCGTCACGTAAGGTCTGAGGACCCGGCCGACTGACAGTAGCGTCTGCAGTAGTTTAACATCGAAGTCAGTTTCCGACCTTTTGTTACCGGAGTTCGACAAAATCAGGGAAAGGTCCGTTGGGCCTGGTTGTGGATAGGGAGCTGTGGTTTAGTAACATGAAATGAATGTGACCGAATGAGGCCATTTTTTTAGTCTGTTCCTAGCGCTACCTCTCCAACACAAGAAACGGCGAATAAGAGTGGGATTCATATTTAGAGAGAGATTTATTTCTGTTTTGCATATGAGGGAGTTTGTACTTTCTCTCACGGCGTCATATCGTTGCATCTTCTCAGAATGCAGATAGCAATCACTGGCAAATTAGTTTCTGGAAAATCATCTACGTGGAAAGAAATTAATAACCCTTTTATATACGTTTACGTAATAAAGAATCTATTGTTCCTAATGCAAGGACGTTTACTGGACCCTATGAGCGAGAAAATCTCAAGCTGAAGCCTTGGAAACCAACGGCTGTGTGCAGCGCGCCTAACTCATCTAAAATGTCTGCAGCTGTAAACCAAAGGACGCAATATTGATATGGCAATAATACGAGGACGGATGTGGCAGGGTGGGCACTAAAATCCGTGATAACACGGAGTTGGACCGTTGCTCGTGGGTAAATATTTATGAACACCTAACTCGAAATTGATGCATTAGGTTGTAATGGTGATGACTTTTGCTGGCGTTTAGTACATCTCGCTTCCAGAAAGACCCTTAATTCTCATTGGATATTTCAGGAGACCGTTGTTAGATTGTCTACATTGGCCACCTGTCCTTCAGTACACTGATTGGTTCTTTGGGCGACGTCAGCGTATCGGCGAATCATAAATCATTTCTACCTCGTTTTCCCTAAACTTGTCTTCAGTCGAATTGCTTAAGGGTGACATAAGGGGGTATGTTAGATTAGGTCCTCATAGCATTTTCTTACCTCAAAGTCGCGCACATCTGTCAGTGAGAACGTCATTCTTCCAGGAGAAAGTATAAACGTTAACTGAAGAGTAACGTTTAACAGCCAATCAGTCAGCGTTCGTCGTCGGTTTGAGATCACACGCTGATGTCAGCGTTGGAAAAGCTGTCAGATCTCTCCTCACGCTGACGTTAAACGTGGTCAGCACTTACAGTGCTGACGGCAAAAGACCAGATACAAATTCGTTTCTGTTTGTCGGTTACATAGCAATTGCTAGTGGAATTGTGAAACTGTTCTCTTTTTTTTTCATAGGGTCAGTATTCAACAGCAACAAAGTCCCTCCCAGTTATACACAGCCATCACCTGATTGCTCTTCAAGCCAACAAAACCACATGGGATATCGTAACTAAATCTTGAAGTTCCCCCTTGCAGTAAATATCGCCCCATCCTTCTACGATGGACAAATCAGCTTTAGGTAATATCATAGGGAGGATATATTGACGTTACTCACGCATTCAGTTTTATGTTAGAGAAATTGGACTTGAATATTGAACCCAGCCGGGGCAGTACTTACACGTACAAGGTCTCATGATATCGTTCGTTTGTGTGGAGAGGGAAGAGAAAGGTGACGGATGTGATTCGTTTATAACTGATACAACAAATTTGGATGCAAATGGAAGTATGATGATCCAATTAACATATCAAATCTAGATACCGATATGGTGATGTGATTATGTACAAATATGTATATAAATATACAATGGTATGATTATGTACAGTTATGTATACATATATGATAATGTGATTATATGCAGTAATGTACACATATATAATGATGTGATAATTTACACTTATGTGTACATATATTTTGATGTGATTATATACAATTATGTATTCATATGTAATAATGTGATCAATGTATCTACTTCAAGAATACAAATAGTGCTTTATTTATGTAATTAGTCAAGTTAAAGACATGGTCATAGATTGAAATCAATAGTATATTGAGTAACCCGCCATTTTCAGTGTATGGTTTTGGTTTAACAATGTATTGGATCGATATATTTCTCTAGCAAAAGACCTTTACATTAAATATGCATCATTATGAAGCGTTATTGGCCAATCGACTGCTTTAGGCTTTAAGGCCATGAACCTGAAATGACTACCTCTTGTCGAAATATCTTGAACACCTTTAAGGGTGCTAGATAAATCTAAGACCTCATATGTATATATATGTATATTTTCCCTACATATATGACCACTTCCCAACTGGAAGTCTAAACTATTTTTGGTCTAAATTTTGATCACTAATGAACCGAGTTTGGGTCGTTAGGATGATGACGGGATATAGATCGTTCGAATCACTGATGGGATGGAATTCAAAAATTGGATTCGGTTCTTTCTGTGCTTTTTGTGATAGTGGAAAAGATAAAACTGTACAGTAGAGATCAGTGCAGCGAGAGCAATAAAGCATGTAAGACAATCAATATCTTTTATGGAGTTGAAGTGTCTGTTGAGTCTATTTCCACAGGTTAACAATGAAGGTAAAGAAAAAGTACTTTGCGCATTCGAAGTGAGAAAAAAGAATTATATTCAAGTTTATAGTCATTATTATGAGGTACGTCAGACAAATCTATCCTTAAAAAGCTGCTGAGATCAAGATTATAAAAGGCATCTAGAATTGAAAGTTCCTCCACCATTTCACCTTTTAACCTCCCCTTCTCCAAATCAAATAAGCTTAAGTTGACAAGTGAACTTTGATAGGATTTGTTTCTCAGTCCAGGAATAATCTTGCTAGCTCCCCACTTCACTCACTATTACATCTGTGTCTTTTAGGGTGAGCAAAACTGAACACATCACCCATGGTAGGGACGCACCAATGAATTGTAATGGGTTCGTGTCTGTTTATATTTTGAATGTTCATTTCATGAATTTTAGAGTTTTGCTCGTCACTTTTTCCTGCTTCTGTACAATGCTTGCTCGGATTTGGGTCCTCAGAGGTTAATACACCTAAGTCTTTATCTCCATTTAACTTTTCTAGCACGACAGAGTTAATATTGTAGCGTGCCCTCTCGTTTTCATCTCTACTGAAAATCATTTGCCTCCTGTGAACCCAATTAATTGATTCGTCTGTCAGCTTACACCTGTGTACGTTCACGTTTTGTGTTAGCTCTATTTTCCATATTAGTATCGTCAGAGAATTTTCATATTCAACAACCCAGCCCAAGTCAGTAGCACTGAAAGAGAACCGGACGCCACTGATCACTGTAGCACACCACTTGTCACGTCTAACCATTTTGAGGCTTGACCAGCGGTGACTACTCTAAGTTTACGTCCAGTCAACTAGTTTTCTAGCCACTAAGATACAACCCCTTCTATGCAATGTAAATTAAGATTCAGTCTGTAATCACTGACGGGGGACTTCATCGAAAGCTCGTTGAAGGCAAATAGATGACTTCATCCGCTCTTCTTTCGTCATACATTTTAGTTTTATCATAAATTTACTTTTTCTTTTTTCTACGTATATGAAGTTTTTAGGTGAAAGCCATGCTGGTAGTTATTAACTAAACAGTGATCTGATCAATTTATATTCTCGTCTCAAATGATGGTTTCCATATATCTACCGGTTTTGGACGTCAAACTGAATAACATTCAGGCGTGGACTTTATTACCTTACCTTTTTGAAGACGGTGTTACATTGGCAAGCTTCTTATTTTGATATCGGTCTTTGTAAATCTCCCATTATGATCTGATTAGCTTCAATTTTTCTCTGCTACCGTAACTGGTCAATATGTCTCGCTTACCTCTGCTGTCTTTGAGGGCGGACGGTAAACTATTTCTACGGTTAGTTTCTTACGAAACTTAACTCTAATTTCCTCAAAAATGCAGACGGCATCTTGAAAAGGTAAAAATTTTTCAATGCAAGAGTGATATCAGCTTTTAATCGAGAGCAAGACACCACCACCTATTTTGTTCTCTCTGTCGTCGTGAAACTGAGTGTACTCTGGAATTGTAATGTCAGAGAGAAGATGTTTATTTCTGATATCAAGCCAGGATTCAGATATTCCAATCATATCAGAAATTTCATTAATTTCAGTTCACTTTAATTCTGAAAGTTAATTTTTCCAGACTGAGTCATTTACATTAAATGTTCTAAAGAATAACTGAGACGACACTGAGCTAATTTTTTCTCTTCGAGTTATGAGGGCCTTCGGAATAATTTGTCTAGGAACAGATTATAAGGTTAAATGACTCGTGACATTAGTGGATCTGGATCGTCCATGCTGCCTGAAGATAGATCATCATGAATACAGCCGAAGTGATATAAAGAAGCCGGGGATGAACGATTAAGCTTCACCAGGTCTCAGAAGATGATTATGATGAACGCTGTTCCTACGATGATTACTATCAAACGGTTGATTATGTTGCTCAGTGATATAGCATTGATGCAGTGATGTTTACTTTTGTGTTGGATAAGAATCATTGAAATTCTTGTTTCCCAGGGTAACATACGATTCCCTAATCAACCATAGGGTATTGTTAATCTCTTGTACATAGTTTTCAGATTGCGTGCACCAAAAAGAAAAAAGAAATGAGGTACATCATGGCGAGAAGAGTACAGTAAGTGCGTTCATAGAGAAATTTTTGTACTGGGAGAATTCGCTAGTTTAAAGTTACTAAAGATATGAATATTTACAAGACTTGCAGTGATTAAAGCAGTCCCATCGGCGTTAGAACAGACAATATACGGTTACAGCGCATGAGAGTTTACAGATAAAGGCAAATAGCAATATAGGAATATTGCAGGACTGTAAAAGTACGGTTGTACTGAGGGAGTTGTTGTGAACTTCAAATAGTGAGGGTCAAACGTCATAGCTAGAGTGAGGACAATAACCAGGCCAGAAAAAGAATTACCAGGAGACACGAGGTATAAAATGCATGAAATAATTCTGGACATAAGCTCCATGAAAGATGAATGTAATCATAGGAGAGTGGCTAGCAGCGCTTGACGGTAATTGACAGGTACTAATAAACTTTTGCAGACGCATTTGAAGGCTGGCAATGATTTTAAGGCTTTTTTATATATTCCGGAATTAAAGGTACTTTATACTGAATTCAGGACAGAATAACTGTAAATGGACTAACGTACGAACGGTGAAATTCTTGATATTATGTGTATTAGGAACTGCCATGTGATTGATAGGTGGTTTATATTCGCATAATGTTTGATCAGTTGTGGAAATTGATATATCTTTCTGTTCTTTATTAACATACCTCTAAATTGTGGATCTGTTTGACCAGCCATTTCGTGATACGGTAAGTACTTTCTCCCTCAGTTATGTTTCAAGTGAATTGATATATTTGATGTGTAGAAACTGAGGTAGCAAATTAATGTAATAAATTCATTACATGTCTCTGTAGGTCTAAGTTTGCGAGCCATTCTTATGTGGCATGACATTCTGTTGCCCTTATTCGAGTTATAATTTTCATGAAGTCTTTTCTCACTTTCAACAGCTTATGCCGACATTTAAATTTCCCTTGTCATACGACATTCAGTTTATTCACATCAACGGAGGTGTGTTACATACGTTTGGAATACAATTCGTTATTTTTCACGTACATTTAAGAGCATGTCGATTAAACAAAATCTAATAAAACAACGACTTTAACGAAATCGATAAATTTCTACTTAGTTCGATTACAACAGCGGCCCTCTCTATTACTCTTTTTAGTTAGCGTGGTGGAAAATTATGGACTAAAAGTATTTCCTTGGGAATTCCTTTTTTTACTATCTTTTATGGTAGCTATCGTTTTCACCCGCAACTTCCAGTTTTTTTTTAAGCAACTAAACCTAGTCTAACGTCTTTCTTCCAAAGTTAGTGCTTTGATCCGTAGTCTCCTACGATCTTTGAGTCAACAGTTAAAACCAGTCAGAGATAAAGTGTCGAACCTCAGACTGAAGCACACGTACGGTAATAAGATATCCTAGCTTGTCGACAGTATCACAGGCCGAGCATCCAGTCTGATATCTTTATTGACGAATATGACATATAAAGGGTATCCTTTCACGGTGGAATTACAAGGTATGCCACTATTGTTCGATGCCATGTTGAAAGTGGCTACGGATTTAGAAGCTTTACAGAGGCTGTATTCTGCTATTATAACATAAACGTCCCGCGCTGAATGGGATAGCATTTGGTAGTCTTCGTATATATGGTGAAGGTTTGTGAGGACCTGACCCTCTACATTTCCAGTGGATTCATAATAAACCTTTGGGCTTAGGCGTCAATTACACATCATTAAACATAATATGGTTAAGTGATTCTTTCATTATTCTTATTTTCTTTACGAGTAAAAATCTGATAGTTAACTCCTACTCAGTATAACTTTTTCCTTTCCCCATTAACAATTAATGTAAGAAAGATGGAAATGAGGCCAAACGCCTGTTTGATGAAATCTAAAAAGTTTTGATTAATCGATGGATCAACTCCTGACACTTCGCATGACAAACTAGAAAAGTTTGGATTAATCGTTATAGACTTTTGGATCGATGTGTGTGCAATACTGGAAAAGTTACTATGATGGAATGTGGGTACAATATTTGCTAGAACTAAAGCTTTGCAAAAACTCTCCAACAGTATTGCCTTCATAAGGAAATGCTTGATGGCCATTGGTTAATGAAGAAGGAAATTTGGCTCATTTCCGTCTTTTAAAATGTCAATTTTGATTAGTTTCCAAGCCGTGGCTGCTTTATTTTTTCAGCACTAGGAGCCTTTCTCATGGTATTACCACTCTAAAAACCTAATCAAAGTAAAAGTTTGTTCCACTGAGAGGGAGGTAATTTCCAGGCACGAATTACGGAAAAAAAAATTCAATTAACGTAAATAGTTAAAAAGAAGTTTCATGGATTCGATAATGATTGCGTTGGAGAATCGAGGACTGCATGATTTATTCTGGAAACCTGCTTATCAAATACGGCAACGGTATTAAGAATATGTATTTAGGTTATGCACCAGTGAATAACTATGAACAGTGCGCTTGCATGATATCTTCATTCACTGCATTCTTTGTTTAGACGTAAATCAGAAATAGCAATCGTTATAAGCATAAGCCGTACCACCCAACCCTTTCTCTCTCTCTCTCTCTCTCTCTCTCTCTCTCTCTCTCTCTCTCTCTCTCTCTCTCACACACACACACACACAC